>SPJY01023860.1:1422579-1435792 GCA_005191435.1 Raddia distichophylla
CCCCCCCCCCCCCTGACAACCCCCTCCGACGACGCCGCCGCCCGTGTCGCCGCACCCTACAACCTCTCCGACACCTCCGTCCGCCTACAACCCCTCTGACGACGCGCCCGTGAAGTCGCCGCCGCCCACGACAACCCCCTCCGACGTCGCCGTCGTCCGCCCCCTACAACACTCTCCAACAACGCCGCCGCCCATGTCACCTATTAATTCCTAGCCCATTTCACATACAGCATTGCTCTAGCCTCTAGTTGCCTGCAACATTGCTTATCTTTGTTAATATAATGTCAGTAACTAAAGCTTTGCTCTAATTCTGTAATGAGTTATGTATACATTGTTTAGATTCTCAAGACAAGTACATGCATATTTAGAAATAAGATGATTTATTGAATTGTTTGTCGATGCAATTAAATGACCACATATTATTCTCTGAAAATCCATAGTCCATGAATTTTTTATTCTGTGAGAATGATTCTGATTCAGACTTGTATACAAGTCCAGTTCTAATAATGAATCATTTTGGGGAGCATATATCATACATGTCCAGAATTTTTGCAAATGACCTAAAATGATCATTAAGCATATTTGTTTATGTAATGTCAGAAACTTCTTTTATGATATTTGTTCATACAAAAATGGATTGAGAATCCAAATGTACCTACATTTATGTTTTTTGTAGGGTCATTAGCTTCACTATCCGATTTAGCTTCACAAGTTAGTTAAAACTTGCAAGTAATTTATCATATCCTTCAACACGATTTCTGTCAGGCCTTATGTGAGGATGCACTTGTATTTTCAGTGCCTTTATTTGTTACAATGGCGAGCGGAGGTATTGGTGATGAAGAATTTTTTATGCAGATGTTTGGGACTGGTTCGGATGACAGAGTTGAACCTGCGGCAGCCGGTGAGGCCGTAGAAGCCACCGAGGCCGATGAAGTCACCCGGTCCGGTCAAACCAGTAGCCAGTCACGTCAGCGAGGTCAAAGTAAGAGGCCGAAGTCAAGGCACATAATCACTGAAGTCAGCGAAGAAGGCGAGCCTGTGAAGCCAGCATCGACGATTGGGCCGTTTAGATCGACTTTCGGAACGATTGTTAGGGACCACGTGCCCATTAGCATTGTGAAATGGGACGACGTACCTGCAGACCTCAAGAACACCCTATGGACCGATATGAAACAAGTTTTCACCTTCCCCGAAGGGACCGAACAGAAGGTGAAGAGTTACACATTGAAGAAGATGGCAATGGCATTCCAGACGTTCAAGAAGAAGTTGAACAACGAGTACGTTAAGAATAATGTACTCCCTGACTTCAATAAATACCCAAAGCTGCAAGATCATTGGGATGAATTTGTAGGGTACAAAACTTCTCAACAAGGTCAGAGTATGAGTGAAAAGAATAAGCAAAATACGACGATGAAGCAATACCACCATCGTCTCGGCCCTGTTGGTTACCGCAAGGCGATACCCAAATGGGAGAAGAGGGAACATGACTTGCTTGTGAAAGGTGTCGAGCCCGTAACAATGAGATGGTCCGACAGATAGAGGAATTGGTTGTTTGGTCATGACGGCGGCCTTGACGACGACGGTAGGCTAGTTTTTGGTGAAAGGATCAGTGATGTTGCAAAAAGGATTCAAGAAGCGCATGAAGAGTCGGCCCAGGCATCTTCGTGCCAAATAGGGAGAACGATGAGCTAACCAGGGCCCTACAGTACCCTGGGCACCCTGGACGTACACGAGGCGTTGGCGTCGTCCCGTGAAAGGTTGGTTTCCCACAGGATGCCGAGACTTATAGGAGTCGGTCGAGGAGCAAGGGCAGACAGGCACAACACCTTCTCGACCTTGAGGAGCAGCTGCGTGCAACACAGGCGAGCATACAAGGAACAGTCCGAAGAGAGGTGCAGCTAGCCTTGAGCCAGGCGCAAGAGGCCGGTCAGCAGGAACCGCCCAGTAATCCCAACATCATTAGCCCCTCCATGCGGCGGAGCAGCTGCGCTTCCGGTGGGCTGCCCGAAGAGGACTTGGCCTATCCGGTGGACGACATCACGCAACCGACAACTTGTGAGCTGCACTTCGAAGCGCGGAACCTCTCCATCAAGGCAGCTGAAGGCATGGCTTACCCAATGGAGACAGGGTAGGTCATCCATGGCCAACAGATACCCCCGAGCTATGCCAAGGTCTCCGTGGACGAGGTATGCCAGAGGTGCGAGGACCTTGACCTCGACATTGAAGGAGGTGACGGGACCACGAAGCTAGGAGAAGCAGTACACAATTTCGTCATGTGGCGCAAACGGTTCATAATTTTCAAAGGTAACATGCCTGTGTCCTCTCCACGGTCTCCTGCATCAACTCCTGAACGAGTCCTCTCACACGAAACTCCAACTAAGACACCGGCCAAGACAGACCACCCTAATCAGCAAATAGCTCCCAAGAAGGTGCCGGCTAGGTCAAGTCGGCATGATGGGGGCCATCACCTCTCAAGAAGACAGGGCCCAGGTCATCCCGGAAAAAACACCTCCGAAGTTGTCGTATGATATGACCGAAGAGGAAACTGAACGGATAGTAAGAGGCGAGGTCACCGCACATTTTGCCAAGAAACCATCTCCACCGAGGGTCTAGCCCGGTACGGACGAATGGCACAAAGGCAAGACGTGTATCTTATCGTTGAATGATAAGATCGACATACGAGAAAGACCATCTGTATCAGACTACGAGCGCATCTTGCGTAAGGAATCTGAGAAGGGAACATCAGAGGAGCAGATTCCAGAAGAGGATGCGCAAATGAATTTCTACATTGAAGCTAGGCTTGATGCAGAAATGGTCTTGGGCCTTAAGGACATCCCCTTTGCAAAGGTACAATGGAAATATGTGAAAGGTGGATCGCTCGTAAGGCGTGAGGAGCTTCCCCGGCTAACAACGAAGATGCGGCAACTCCATGATTGGTATTTGCCCGCAACCGACAATGGTATGGAGATGATCGGCGTCGTCTTCAAGCAACACCATTTCTACCGCGGGGACTTTGATTTCATGATTTATTGGGAGGTTCTGTATGAACTATATCAGGGATTGGCTGTCGACGTCGCCATGATCACTTGTTGGGAGCTGTAAGTGTATTGTTTCTAAATTTCGATCGTGCCAGCCGGTATACTATACTAACTTCGAGGCCTAAATAAATTTTCCTTATGTAGAATGAAGATAAAAAAGATGCCTAATAGAGGGAATCCATAAATTTGGCTTTCTTGACCCATTGGTCATTAACGAGCAAATAGCTAACAAGTGCCCAGAACAAACAGAGACCACCATTTACGAAGCGCTAATGGGACAACGACACAAGAGATATATACTTCTACCCTACGAATTTAGGTACGTGTTTTCATACCGCCTTATTTTAATTCCTTTTCTTAACACACTGTTAGAACTAATTAGTAAACTGCGTTGACATATATATGTGCAGCTTTCACTTGGCCCTTTTTATTATAGAGCTAGATCATAGCAAGATCACGATCATGAACTTTAGAAGGGAACTAGTTGAAAAGTACAAATAATTCCTCGCCATACTCGACCGGTACATTACTCTTCCATTCATATCTTACTAGTTCTGTTTCTCCATATCAAACAAACTCAATTATATATAACTTGTAATCAAATGTGCAGTGCCTTCGCAACGTTCCGTAAGAATACCGTGGGAACATTCAAGACACGTTTTGAGTTGTTCGTCGCTAAATATGTATGTATATCATATTACGAGTATTTTGTTAGTTAACGTAATTTCCATGCATCTATTTCACGATTTCAACTCTTCCATCACAGGTCTTGCATCAACCACCTGGAAACGATTTATGCAGATTCTATGTGTGCGAGATGATGCACAACTTCATCGGGGGCACCGCTGAGTACACAAGAAAAAAATGTACTTTTTGGGGTGAGTAATATATAATTACTACCTTAATAACGCCTAGCTAGCTACTTCAGACATTTTCTATAGTTTGAAAGATTGATAAGTTAATTCCCTGTTTAATGATAGATTCCCCTAAAGTTGGCAAAAAAAGGTTTGGAAAAAGGTCCGGAACTATCGCCGGTGCGTGTCAAAGCAATTTAATAGCAAATCGCCGGCTTCCTTTTAGATGAGGTCATAAATCCGATGGGCGTGCATCACCACCCTATAATTAATAAGATTCCGGAGCCTTCCAAAAATACTAGCCAACCGTCGAGGAGCGATGCACGTAAAAGATCCCGATAAAAAGTGTATGTGCACTGTGTACATTGTATGATACTTATGTATAGCTAGCTACCTAATACATGTTTATTGTTTATAAAGGAGCAGATTGAAGATTTCATGGCGTGGAGTCCTGCAGTCTTTGGGCCTGGAAGGTTATAGATCATCTTTTGAGAACTGCCATTCCCCTACTTATGTTCTTGAGGAAATCTGGAAGATAGAAGGTAAAGATCAAATTTATATATCTGTCCTGTTGTGGGCTTAGTGGTGTTATTCATGTGGCGCCGCAAATTTTAAATACTAGCATGTTGCCATTTCTACTGTTTTTGTTAAATAATAGTGTTTAATTTGGGTTGTAGGAGGAGGCTGCTAGGGTCAACGCTGGTGCAAAGGCATGATACAAGACAATGATCTCAGAAAGTGACAACGCTGAGTTCGACAACGTCTCAAAGTGGCTTGGTGTGACACAGTGGGACATAGTGTCAATAGCCCAAGATTGTTTGAAGATGCTGTCCAATGAAGGTGTTAGCGGAAATCTGAATCAAAGTTAAAAATGCGTGCCACCGTGAATGTAATACGCTAGCTGATCTTGCCAAATTGGGAGAAAGTGTAAATGACCAGCCGTATGGCTGGATGATTTCCCTGTAAACTCTGAAGATTGTAATTGTTTGACCGTGCCCAGAGCCGGTCTGACGTAATACATATTTGTAATATTTAATGCTATTTCAATTTTAGTTATCAACCAGCTGTGCATCTGCTAATTGTGTTAAATGTGGTTTAGTTGACTAAAAAAGCATAACATTTAAAAAATACACACCTCAGTCTCGGTTGGAGCAACCAACCGAGACCAATAGTGTCCCCAGCGGCCACTCTTGATCGCCACGTGCGCAGATCTCAGTCCCGGTCGGTAGGTAAAACCAGGACTAATAGCCCAACTGCCGCTCTACGTGTATTCGGGCCGGCCTATCGTGGAGAGATTTAGTCCCGGTTCCTGTGACCTGGACTGATGCCCAGCAGGCATCAGTCTCCAAGGGCTGTCCCGGTTCAAGAACCGGGACTGAAGCATGTTCCGAACCGAGACTGAACGCCCGTTCCGTAGTAGTGATTCCTCTACGGCCTCAATGTTATCAAACGACATACCTACAGCAGGCTTCAATCCTTCTTCACACGCAGGAGTAAATGAGGAACACTGCAATATTACATAATGACACCACTGATTAAAAAATTAATAAATTCACATGTTATTGATCAATAAATTCACAAATTGCTGATCACATGTTGCTGATCAATCAATCAATCAATTCAATTTATACTCACATTTAGAGGCAATGTAGATTTCCGTTTAGGTATGTTCAGTATAGGTTGCATCTGGCTTGTGGTCATGGACAGCGGTATGACTTGTCCTGGCTGATATATAGTTGAATTATAATCTGTCAAAGCTATTGCCAATTTTCAGTTAGTCATTGTAGGTTTGAGGGGTACTCTGACGGAGAGACAAAGATGCAGATCAGGACATGCTACCTTGGAGGGTGGTGGGGGAACATAATCCTTGTTGCCGAGTGCAGAGATCAGTGGTGAGGAATTGGTTGGCACGATCGGAGGCACCGGGCACTGCGTCGACAGTAGGCATGGAGGCGACAGTGGACATGGAGGATGCCACGGGGACGGCATCGGCACTATGCACGGCAGCGGCCATGGGGACGACGGCGGGAACGGCAGCACTGGACAAGTCGGAAGTACTGGGCTCGACGGCGGCCGTGGGGACGTCGGCGGCCGTGGGGGCGACGGCTCGGTGCCCATCGCTTCTGCTTCGTCAAGCGAAGCGGCGCAGCGCTAGGGTTGGCGCACGATTGAATTGGGTCGCGGGGCTCCAGGGTGAGAGACAGGTTGCTGGACTGATGAGGAAGGGTAAAGCTTAGGGCGGGGTGTAAAGTGCAAAATTGACATGGTCTTCCGCGAGCTCCATTGGATCTTGATCTGTTGGCTCTGGTCTGAAGATTGCACGGTTGCACGACCTGGGCTGGTTGCACCTGCACCAGATCCTTTTTTAAAATAACAATATGTGATATTAGTGTGTGATAAGAACGTCACACACAAGTAGGGGACTCGATGACATGATTCTCAGATGAAGGGTATTACTTTTGAATAATGTTCATAAAAGGTGGTAATCGTGACGGTCTAATACCTCTGCAGAGTGTATCTTGATCATTGAATTAATTAATTATTGATGTTATCTTTTATAATATTTATTTTCCTTTTGTTATCTTGGTTTTAGCAATTATTCTTGCTAAGTATGTTTAACATACTTACTATAATTTTATTTACATGATATGCGCAGAAGAAGAGATGCATGAGGTGGGAAATGGGGACCCATAAGTCTAGGCCGATGCTAGAACAAATCACCTACTCTTATTATGGAATAAAGCATGTGCTTTTGCTTTGGGTTTGTACATGAGATACCCTGTCAATGTAATAAGCTTTGTTGGAATAATAATAAAAGCTTGGTCCTCATGCTCCATTTGTGATGAGATATTCATTACATTATTGCGCGCCTTGTGTATTTATGTGGATTAAACACATAAATACACGGCGAACTATCAATTTGTTGTCCCTAAAGCAAATTTTATTTTTGGGGCGTGACAAGGTGCGCAGCCTCAAGGCTGAGTGAAAAGTCTGTAGGATAGTCCACGATAACCCAAAGCTAGTCAGGCTTGAGGAAGAGAGCCGCATCACCCAGATCGTGGCTAAGCTCTTTCCGTGGCCATCTGAATAAGTCGTTGGAGTGCATCTATTGCAATGATGAACATCGGGGAGATCAGGTCCCCTCGACGGACTCCTTTGTCATGGAAAAACCTCAGCCTAGTTACACCATTTAGGATGGGGTCAAATTTTTATATGCCATTGTAAAATCGGATAGACCCTTACATGCCATTACAAAGTCGTTTATTTCTTATATGCCATTGCAATCTCATTTTATTGTCCTACGTGCCATTGTTGACCAGATGCCGTCAGTCAAACTGTTTTTGCCCTATAAAATGACCCTCTTGCCCATGGTTTTTTTAATCCCTATAAAGTAGAAATTTGACTAAATTTTGAAGTATATTTTTCTAAATTTCAATAAATTAAAATGTATTCAAAGTTAAAATTTGAAATCTAACCAAAATTTAAAATATCACTGAATTTGATAATTTTTGAAACTGGTCAAATTTTTTATTTTGAAATTGACCAAATCTGAAAAGTTTTAAAACCTATCTGAATTGTAAATTTGAAAATTTTAACCTAACTGGATTGTATAATTTGAACAAATTTTAAAATTTAAAGTTAATCAAATTTGAAATTTTGAAAAATTTAAAATTTGAAAATATGTCCAAATTTGAAATATGATAAAACTTTTGTTTTTTTAACAAATTTAAATATTTGAAATACGAGCGAACTTTAAATTTTTGCCAACTATAAATTCGATTATATTTTGAAATTCTGGTCAACTCTTATGGTCAACAGGGGTAATATGGACATTTTAGTAGCTTCTAACGGTGTTAAGTGACAGAATGGCATAGAAGACAATAAAAATGAAATGTAATGGCATATAAGGTAAACGTGATTTTGTAATGGCACAAGTGACTTTGCAATTCAATCTAGTGGCATGCAGGGTATTTTCTCTTTAGGATGGCATTTAAGAGCATCCCCATCTCACCCCTCAAAAAGGCCTCTACTTCAAAAAATTTCAAATGCATTAGAAGGGAATTTGATCCATGTGAGTAGCATTTGCACTGTACCAGTTACTGTAGCGATTGCTGTAGCGATGGAGGAAAATTTGATGCCCCTGCTGGGGATGCTCTAAGGAGCTGGATGCAAGAATCAACGCAATCCAATTGCGCCATTTTTTACCAAACCCTAGAAGGTCCACGACTTCAATAAGATAGCCTAATTGATCTTGTCGAAGGAGTTAGCAAAGTCTAGGTTAGTGAGTAGTAACTAGTAAATGTGAAGGATGCTGGTTCTCACAACAAAATTTACATGTAAAAAGATCGTATCATCGGCAGACACAACACGTCAAATATGTAAAAAAAAATTCATGCTTCAAATCAGGTAATTTCTACAACTCCTACTGTTCCTCTACTTCCTACTTCCGATTTCCGACACATCTATCTACACCTACAAGGACGCTGCGTGCACTTCTGTAATAATCTGTACAATAGATTTCCCGAAGGCAAAGAGGCCTCAAACGTCGGTGTCCTCCTGCACCGCAATGAGCAGCGAGTACTTGACCTTGAGCGCGACCTTGCCGCCTTCCACGCAGAGCTTGGCGCCGGTGACCACCAAGTACCCCGGCAGGTCCTCGGGGCGCCCCCTCCTCACCTCCGTCGTGTCCACGTACCTCGCCATCTTCTGCGCCGGCAGCGGCACCGGTGGGCCCTTGGGGAATATGGCGGAGTTCACCTCCACCTTCCCCTCCTCCGGCGGCTGCATTTGCACCTTTGCGGCGGCGCCGCCGCCGCCGGAGCTGAAGAGCCCCGACAGCGACAGCGAGCCCGACCTCCGGGGCACGGCGACCGACGGTCCGTCCCACTCCGACCGCCGGATCTTGGTGGCGGCGACGCCGGAGAAGCCGAGCCGGAGGAAGAGCACCTTCTTGAGGCAGGTCTCCCGCACCTCCAGCCACGCCGGCGTCACGACGGCGGCGCAGTCGTCGGTCCGCGCCCCGCTGTACTGCACCGGCGCCGTGCAGGCGTGCGACAGCAGCGGCGACCTCACGGGCTCGAAGTAGTCGCGCTCGTTCACGGCGGCGTCGCCGGAGGCCGCCGCCTAGCCGGCGATCGTGACCGTCGCCGGCGCCGCCGACAGGTGCTGCAGGCGCACCCCCAGCCGGTCGCTCTTCTTGCCCTCCAGGAACAGCCGGATGCCGGTCACCGGCCGGCTCCCGGAATCCACCTGCACACCATTGTTGACCTTGAGCTCTGCAGGCAATGACACCGATCATGCAAGAACAACAATCCATGGACGCAAGTCATGTTGGACTTAGTGATCGTGCCACTGGTGCGATCCTATTCTGAAGGGAGCCGTTGCTCCACCTCCTAAGCCGCGCCCTGATCGGGGGCGCTCAACCAACCGATGGTTGCGGCCCCCCTACCCAGCGCTATATAAAAGAAGAGGTGCCGGCGCCCACTGTAGCCAACGCTACGTGAGTCTCGCCCCTCCCGATATCCCCCTCTCCGATCCGACTTTAGCGCTAGGGTTTGGGAAGGCCGTCTTTTTCTAAATTTTAATAAATTAAAATGTATTCAAACTTTAAATTTGAAATCTGACCAAAATTTAAAATATCACTGAATTTGATAATTTTTGAAACTGGTCAAATTTTTTATTTCGAAATTGACCAAATCTGAAAAGTTTTAAAACCTATATGAATTGTAAATTTGAAATTTGTCCGAATTTGAAATTTTTAACCTAACTGGATTGTATAATTTGAACAATTTTTAAAATTTAAATTTAATCAAATTTGAAATTTTGAAAAATTTAAAATTTGAAAAATATGTTCAAATTTGAAATATGACAAAACTTTTGTTTTTTAATAAATTTAAATTTTTGAAATATGAGCAGACTTGAATTTTTTGCCAACTATAAATTCGATTATATTTTGAAATTTTGGTGAACTCTTGTGGTCAACAGGGGTAATATGAGCATTTTAGTAGCTTCTAACAGTGTTAAGTGGCGGAATGGCATAGAAGACAATAAAAATGAAATGTAATGGCATATAAGGTAAAGGTGATTTTGTAATGGCACAAGTGACGTTGCAATTCAATCTAGTGGCATGTAGGGTATTCTCTCTTTAGGATGACATTTAAGGAGCTGGATGTAAGAATCAACACAATCCAATTGCTCCATTTTTTACCAAACCCCAAAAGTTCCACGACTTTAATAAGATAGCCTAATTGATCTAGTCGAAGGAGTTAGCGAAGTTGAGGCTAGTGAGTAGTAACTAGTGAATGTGAAGGATGCTGGTTAATGCCAATCCGTCTCACAACAAAATTTACATGTAAAAAGATCGTATCATCTACAGACACAACACGTCAAATATGTAAAAAAAATTCATGCTTCAAATCAGGTAATTTCTACAACTCCTACTGTTCCTCTACTTCCTACTTCCGATTTCCGGCACATCTATCTACACCTACAAGGACGCTGCGTGCACTTCTGTAATCTGTACAATAGATTTCCCGAAGGCAAAGAGGGCTCAAACGTGGGTGTCCTCCTGCACCGCGATGAGCAGCGATTACTTGACCTTGAGCGCGACCTTGCCGCCTTCCACGCAGAGTTTGGCGCCGGTGACCACCCAGTACCCCGGCAGGTCCTCGGGGCCCCTCCTCACCTCCGAGCCGCAGGAAGAACACCTTCTTGAGGCAGGTCTCCTGCACCTCTAGCCACGCCCGCGTCACGACGGCGGCGCAGTCGTCGATCCGCGCCCCGCTGTACTGCACCGGCGCCGTGCAGGCGTGCGACAGCAGCGGCGACCTCACGGGCTCGAAGTAGTCGCGCTCGTTCACGGCGGCGTCGCCGGAGGCCGCCGCCTAGCCGGCGATCGTGACCGTCGCCGGCGCCGCCGACAGGTGCTGCAGGCGCACCCCCAGCCGGTCGCTCTTCTTGCCCTCCAGGAACAGCCGGATGCCGGTCACCGGCCGGCTCCCGGAATCCACCTGCACACCATTGTTGACCTTGAGCTCTGCAGGCAATGACACCGATCATGCAAGAACAACAATCCATGGACAAGTCACACACAAGTACACAACCTTGGTGGTATTGACGTGGAGCTTAGCGCCCATGAGGGTGAACTGCAGAGACGGCAAGCTGTTCTTCCTCTGCGGGCCAAAGCGCGAGAGGGAGCACGCCGAACTCCGGAGCCCATTGCCGCGGCACCTGGAACTCCAGAAACTGCTGCAGCTCTTCGATCGGTGGCTTGGCTGAATTCGGACGCAGAAAAAAACCAGCGTATCAGAATTCATCGAAGCAATTACAGTATTGACTACTGACCATGCTTCTCAGCTCAATTATCTAGCTAAGCTACTCACATCTGAGGTAGAGATTGACCGCGTGATTGAGGAAGCCGCAGCCTCGGACGCCGGTGAGCAACGAGGTTATCGGCATGAACGCCATGGAGATGACGTCCGGGAAGCTGTTGATCGTCGAGAGCCACCTGCTGTGGTCCTGACCACTGTCGACGCCACCTCTCCTGATGTGGATGCTGACAATGTCGTTGAGACATGAATTGACATGCAACCAGATTATTTGGCGTTCTTGGGTGAGATAGATAATCACATCGTGATCGAGATCGGTAAACCAGGTGCGAGGTGCTTACATCCTTGTGAGAGACAACCGGTGATCTGAACGCGTGCCAGGCAGCTGAACCAGGACCGAAATTTCCCTGCACCATAGCAAAGGCTTCTTAAAAAAGAGTCCTTCCAATTCAGCTTAAACTTGTTGTGGATTGCCATTCCTCTCGATCCAGCGATTCATTCATGTCAGGTATGTTCTGAACATGATATACATGAATAACATAAACATTATAATGTTTCTGATTGAACGGTTCGATCTAAACATGCTGACATGCTGTCACAAAACACTGTCTACAAACGCTCAATGTAATTTTCTTGCAAATACAGAGAATGGGACCCAAGAAGCAAGCATTGGCAAGATGATATGAATATGTTGGCATGTTGCTCTTGGTCTAAAGCTCAGCTAGAGTTCCAAATCAAAGATTGCACACCCCTAAAAGAATTAAAGATTCCATTTTTTTCTGAAGTACATGCAGAGCAAAGAACTCGCATTTATCCCCCTCGAAAGCAGTGTTAGCCTAAACGGTAAACGCTAAACAGTCGGCCACTGTTCGTTTAGCGAATAGTCGGACTACACGGCCGATTAAACGGGCCAAAAAACGGATTAAACGGCCTACACGGCCTACACAGTTGACTACTGAGTAGCGTTTAAACGGTGTGTAAACGGTCTAAACGGCCATGTAGGCGAACAGTGCTCGAAAGTCTGTCGTCTCTGGCGGTGACGGTCTCGGTGAAATCTTGGGAGAACTTGTCGTTGGCCAGCTTCTTGAGCCGGCCCTGCATGTCGCTCTGCGTGAGGCTGGAGCCCTTGAGCTGTTTGATGCAGACCACATCGTTCCCTCCCATCTTCACTCCGACGATGACGTGCGTCCCGTACTTGTCGATGAACCTGCAGGAAATAGCAAGCCAATGGTGTTAGCTCGTTGCGCAGCGGCCGGCGGCGAGGGAAAGAGGGCATGGACAGAGGAGGAGGGCATACGCGGCGAGCGCGGGGGGCCCCAGAAGAGGGGGATGTCGCGGGAGACGCGGTTGTGGAGGGCGAGGCGGGCGCGCGGTCTCGACGGTGTAGAGCTCGACGAAGCGGCAGTCGAAGCAGAGGCAGAAGTGAAAGAAGAATTAGAAGCCACCCGCAGGAAGATGACAGACTTGGCAGGGCAGCAGACATACTTGGCAGATGAGTTCGCAGAATTCAAGTCAGCTGTTCAGTACATGGGGGCGATGTTTATGCCAGTGCCAGAAGGGGCTAATCCATATGCTTGGTATTCACATGCTCACAACAGTTATCAGGCTTATAAGCAGCAACAGGTGTTCCCACGCCCACCTGCCTACCCACCACCGGTTCATCCTTGGGTATATCCTCCTCCAGGGCCTGCATCTACTCCTGTGCCACCTCCACAGTCCTTCCCTCCTTCCGGTCCTTCAGTTTTTGCTCCTCCAGTTCAGCATCCTCCTCCTGGTGAGATTTTCTTTACTGGTGGAGAGATGGGTCGCTTTCTAAATTTCTCTTTGCCAAATCCTCAACCGACCCAGCTCTTTGATGATCCTTCCTCACCTCGGTCGGTACCCTCTGCAGCACATATGCCTTTGTACAAGCGTCGCAGAGATCTGGGTTCATCTTCAGGTGGCCTTGGACCTGATGGAGGCGACAACATGGATGAAGACCAAGAAGAGTAGA
>SPJY01023860.1:1438228-1457909 GCA_005191435.1 Raddia distichophylla
GCAGACTGGAGCAGCTGCTGAAGGAAGCTGGGGTTTCAGTTGTGCATTAGAACAAGATTAGAGGGGAGAATGTTGACTAATCTTGTGTTATCTTACTTTAGTGTTTAATTTCAGTTTGTGTTAGCTGCGTGTGTTGCTATGGTCAAGCGCTGCGTCGCTGATCTTGGTGTTTATTTAGCTTGTTAGTTAGCTTTGGATGCGGCACGAACTCAGCTCGTGGGATGGCACGAGGACTACTGCAGATCATGCCGCATATGTAGGTCGAGCTGGTGATCTGACCATGTTTCTCGCTGGTACGGGATGGCGTGCCGATTATAGCGGATCATGGACCATGTAACTGCTCGGTGTTGAGAATAAAAGGAAGAGAAAAACCCCCGAAAAGCTGCAGTTGTTGAGCAGCACAAACTCTCTGTTTTCAGTGTTCTTTCTGCATTTTCAGATGAGCTACAGTATCTGAACTTTTGCAGCGAGCGAGCGTGAGATTCAGAGGGAGGTGAGAGCTGAGAGCTGACAACCATGGATCCTATGGGGTGCGTTGCGTCTCGGCGAGGACGACAGGGGAAGGTGGTCATCGTGTGGTGGTGTGGCCATGAGAGTGACCGGCGGCGATGGCGACGACGGAGGGGGAGTCAAGCAGCCGGCTAGGGGCTGACGGGTGGGGCCAGGCGGCGGTTGACGAGGTCTCGGGGGACCTGGTCGTTTTCGCAGAGGGGTTTTGGGCAGTTCAGTCCACAGTCCAGTCCAGCACAGCAGCACTCCAGTGTGTGGACGCAGATTGTCCGAGTGTACGTACTGGCGGCTGGACCACGTAAATTTTTGTATAGGTTCCTATTATGAACAGACTATGTACATACCTCTTCTTCTCGTCTAAAAAACCAATTAAAAGTTTTTCTCAAAAAAAACCAAATAAAAGTTACAACTTGGAATATATCATTTTTCACGAGTTATATGCTGTATCGGTAATTATTTTTTGAGGCTTTTAATAGTTCTCTCTAATATGTTTTTTTAAGTCTTTCCGAGTCTCTTTATGTGTGCCCGCTTATAATCTACTCCCTCCATACTGCAAAAAGTAGTCGTTTTAGATGGCAATGGGGATACCAAGGAGTATTAACTATAGACCTCATACCTAGAGCAGGTAAAGTACTTTAGCTTGGTGGTTAGAACCCTTCCCATCATCCAAAAGGTTCCGGGTTCAAATATTGGTGGATGCATTTTTTTTTCTCCTTGGCACTTGTAGTAATTAATGATGCTACTGTTTTCAACAGCAGTAATTAGAGGAGGAATGGCAAAACGCTAGCTTTTAAAAATCTACTCTAAAACGACTACTTTTTGCAATATGGAGGGAGTAACATACATTTTCAGCTGAACCAAGGGGGTCATTTATAATTCTGTACCTATGAGCCTAACTTTTCAACTGATTAATCGGGATTTTTAATAACAACGCCCGCACCCTTTGCTTTCTGTCCCAAATAGTAGCTACGATCGAATTTTTTACTGTTCTGGCTTTTTCTTAATTCCGAATTTAAAAAATAAATTCCCGTTTTAACAAATTAAAAAATAGCCTCCAATCGCCGGACCAACCGGCGTTTTCTATAATCCGCCTGTTGGACGGGCGTTTTTTGGTTCGGAGGGATAAAACACCCGGTGGTTCGGCGTTTTATAAAAAATGCTCGACCAACGGGCGATTTCTGGAAAAACGCCCAATGAACGGGCGTTTTCTGCATACGGGAAAAAAAGGCCCAATGAACCGGCGTTTTTTGTCAAAAAAAAAACAGAATTGTTGCAGGCCATTGCATACTAGCCGTTGAGGGCAATGTATATATAAGAGCATACCTTCTTTAGCAAAACTGCAGAAGCGAACAGCGAAAGAAAACGAGAGAGTGGTGGAGTGTTTGGCGTTCCCCCCGGCCCCATCCTGCTCTGTTGATACATATGTCTCGTATGGCGTAGATATGGCAATATGATTGTGTGGGGATTGCTGTCGCCTGAGGGAGTCAATGGAACTGACAGATACCTTCGGACATAGGTACTGGTCATGCGTAAACCTTGCATTCGATCCATCTGAAGAGATGCGGCGGCAAGGGAAACGGCCGGTGAGTAAAGTATTTTTCTGTCAATATGTCTCGGCTTATACATTGTTGAACACAGGGATCTGATGTTTTTAAAATTGTAAGCCTCCATTATGTGAGTTTGTGCAGTACCTTGACACAGAGCAGACGCCCCAGATGCAAGAGGACCTCGTGCTACAGATGAGGGTAGACCAAGCTGTCCGCAAGCATGAACAGAGGCGTGCCGCTGAGGAAGAGAGGCGCCAGCAGAGGGAGGTCGAACTAGAGAAAGAACGTCGGCGGGCAGCCCGAGAGATTCAGGCCTACCGTGAGCGGCAATCCCGTGACCGTGAGGCTAAACGTGAGGCGAAGCGACAAAGGGCAGGCACAGCTCGTGAAGCAGGTGCTTCAGCTGAAGCATTAAGGAAGGGGAATATCTCCGTAGCACCCAGTAGATTCACTTGTCTTTATGAAATGTACTATTTAGAATTTCCTAAAAGTATGTTTGGTGGATAAGCATGCATGCTACTTGCTTCGTTAGTCTCTACGGGCATGTTTGGTTCGTGGCCATGAGTTACCATACCAAATAATTGGCTGCCATGCCATTTTGGTCAGCGTTTGGATGGCCACCATCAAAAGGCACGCCATGGAAGAAAATTGGCTCGCCATGGGAAATCAACGTAGAAATTTGACAGGGCGCCGGCGGCCAAATCGAGCGCCATTCGTTGGCAAGAAAATTTGACCGCTGCACAGCGTGTGGAGTCCCCACCAGCAGCGACCGAAGACCAAGCGAACAGTGCGCGAGCTAGCAAACGTGACAGCGAGCTAGCAAGCAGTTGATTATATCTTCTATTTTTTTTTCTGATTTTTATATAAATTTCATATAGTGTCCAAATCTCATGAAACAAATTTTTAATTATATCTTCTATTCTTTGATTCTGTGTATACTGTTCTGCGCACAGTATAAACCATTCCTGTGAGCGGCTGTGTCATGGAGCAAGCATCGTACGGACAGAATCAAAGAACTGTTCTGCGCACAGTAGTATAGAAGAAGCATGACGTCGCACCACAGGAAGTAGTTGCCATAGATCGTAAGTACAGACAGATAGACTTTATGGTCACCGATGCAAAGTGTTTGCTCAACTTGGCTAACCTGAAACCATTAAATTAAGGACAAGGTCCATGATCTAAGCATGGTTAATTAATATAACTAAGTACAGACAGATATACTTTATGGTCACCGATGCATAGTGTTTGCTCAACTTGGCTAACCTGAGACCATTATACTAAGGACAAGGTCCAAGATCTAAGCATGGTTAATTAATATAAATACAAAAAGTAAAAAAAAATAGACTACGAGGTTGCCACAGCCACCGAGTCCTCAAGCTGTTTCCACAATTGTTACAAAAAGTAAAAAAAAATTAAGACTACGAGGTTGCCACAGCCACCGAGTCCTCAAGCTGTTTCCACAATGCTTCAAGTGATGCAGCTTGATTATTAATCACCTCTTCAAACTGCTTATGCATTTGCCGCCGTTCCTGCTCGGATTTCATGATAATACGGTGGCCAAGGGATAGTTTGAATTGCTCGATTTCCTGGCATAAAGAGTAGATCTGGCTACCGTAGTGTGGTGGGGAGCACACGAGATTAAAATTTTTAAAAAATCACCAACTTTTTACTCCTACATGGAAAGTTTGGTTACACCCAAATTGAGATTTTCAAATGAATTTCTTAAAACTATTTCAAAATATACCAGATAATATTTTCCAATTCCAATGACCGATTCGCTACCTTTTTGTTTTAACAAAATTACCAGAACCATAGGTCACAATTGTACAAGATGAGTTGCGTAGTGGTATAGTATTAATGGCTTGCCATAATAAAACCAGCAAATTTGATCAAATAAATGAGAAAATAAGCCAAACCTCTTTATGGCAGCAATCGTCATTCCAGAGAAGTTTGGGTGAACAGAGGTTGATAATATCATTGTGTGTATATGACAGACAGCATCCAGAGCACTAGAAATGGAGTGGAAGTATTTAATCAGATCAAAATTAGCACAAGTGTAAAATCTACAAGGGCAAAGCTATAAATAATTTCTAAACGAGAGGAAACATACTTTCACTGAATGTTTCCCACAGGGACACAACCATTCTTCCAGGCAACATCTGTCATACACATGTCCACAAGGAAGCCAGCTGCAAGTAACACATATACACAGTGATCAGTAAGTAGCCTCATTGTCTTTGTTTTTCAAACAGGATTAAATAAAATTCTGTGCAAGCAACTTTGGAACTACATGTGCAGCAGATATGAGGTTCCAAAAATTTGTTTGCGTGTAAAATTATTTTTTTTCACAAAATTGCCATGAGATGTTTCTTGCTCATGCATGCATGGAATAGAAATGATAGAAATTATTTTGGTCTTACTAGAATTGATGTTGCTTAGAGGACCACCGCTGCATGCAGAAACTGAAACAATTCGACGGTGGCTGCAGTTCCAAGGCCCCTTCTTTGGAAGACGAGAAAGCCCCTGCAGCTTGAGGAAACAATCCACCAAATAGCACATCGGCGGAAGGTGGTCGACATCTATGAGGAAAATGTCCACACCCTTGTTCCTTCATGTCCACCATCTGCTCTCTCAGTGCTCCAATTTGGATCCTCAATGCTTCATGGGATGCCATTTGGTCACTAATGACTTTTTCAAACAGTTCATGCCTTTGCTGCCAAGCTCTCAGACCTATCTGGATAATATTGTCAGCAAGGGATAGTTTGAATTGCTCGATTTCCTGGCATAAAGAGTAAGAGCATGTTACATGCTAAAATTGATTGACAACTTATCTAGCATGGATCAATTAAACTACTTGGCCAACTTGGATATACCACTGAGAGACACACTGTACAGAGTACCATTGGGTAATGGGGAATCACACCACCAACTTGGATATACCACTGAGAGACACTCTGTACAGAGTACCATTGGGTAATGGGGAATCACACCATAGTTCTCGGTAGCCACCTCATGAATAGACTTTAATCACCAGTTTTTAGTTCCATAACACACTCCTGATTTTTTTGTCCAAAATGAGCATGAAAAGCAAGGTTTTTCTCAAAATGAAATTGAGATGATTTATCTTGAATTTATCAACAGATAATACTTTCCAATGGCCGATGCTGCAGACCCTATCAGCGACAGTCGTTTTTTTTCTTTTTCAGCAAATTACCAGAACCATGGAAACGATTAATCAATTATACAAATTCAGTTGTGCCAACGAGGGTTGGTACAGTGTTGCTGGCATGCCTTAATGCAATCATCTTGATCAAATGAATAAAAAAATAAGACAAACCTCTTTGTGGCAGCAATCATCATCCCAGAGATTGGTTGAACGCAGATTGATAATATCCTTGTGTGCATATGTCCGACCGCATTGAGGGCACTAGAAGTGGAGTAGAAGTGTTTGATCAGATCAATATTAGCACCGGACGAGTAAAAGCTGCATTGGGCATAGGCTATCGATAAATTCTAAACAAGAAGAAACATACTTCTGCTGAGTGCCCCCTGCAGGGACACAACAATTTTTCCAGGCAGCATCTGCCGTACACATGTCCACAGGGAAGACAGCTGCAAGTAACATATAGGAATGGTCAGTCCGTAGCCTAAATATATAGTTCAATTGCCTTTGTTTTTCAAACCATGATTAAATAAGGTTCTGTGCGAGCAACTTTCAGAACTACATATGCAGCAAAATATGTGTGAAGTTCCAAATTTGCTGCCTATAAAATTAACTTCTCGTGCATGCAGGGAATAGAAATGATAAACGCAACACACCAATCATCCTTGTCTTGTGAAAGACAAAAAAATTAAGACGTCTATTTGCTCCCAATACTAGCCTAATTATTAAGGACTGATTGCACAGTCGATTTATTAAACTTTGTGCAAATGACCATATCATCGAACCACATGCATCACTAGATGAAGATGGCCCCTGTGATGGCCAACGCTGCATAACAAAGTGCAGTCTGGGTACATTTTAAGGCATTTCATTGAGAAAATCCACATCCTTAATTAAATTTGTGCAGCTAAGATTTTGGTCTCACCAGATTTGATGGTCACCATTGGAGGTCCATGGTTGCATGCAGATGCAGCAAGTGAACGCTGCTTGCCGCTGTGAATGCCCCACACCGTCACCCTCAGCCATTGCCGCTGCCACTGCCTCCTCTTCGGAACTTAAGAAGGCAGGGTTCGTCTTCGTTTCTCCTGTACCCGCAGCTTGAGGAACACCAATAGCAAGAGATCTACGTTTACGAGGATGTTGTCTGCAGTGGCAGTCTCTTGCCAGTTCCCCTCGTTCCTTCATATTCATCGTCTGCGTCCTCAGTCTCAGTGATTCAACCTGTCGTATCAATGCTTCAAGTGGTGTCACTTGATCAGCCATTGCCACCCCAACTACCTTCTCTTGGGAACTTAAGAAGGTAGGTTTCATCTGGGTAGATCCAGTCCCCGCGGCTCGAGGAACCTCCCCAGAAATTAGCTCATTGGTGGCATCCAATTTACGTTTACCAGGAGCAAGTCTGCGGTACAAGTTTGTTGTTGCTGGTGTCCCTTGCTCCTTCGCCTTCACTGTCTTCTTTTTGAGAGCTTCAACCTGTCTCCTTATTGCTGGTGTCCCTTGCTCCTTCACCTTCACTGTCTTCTTTTTCAGAGCTTCAACCTGTCTCCTTAATGCGCTAAGTGGTGCAGCTTGATCCTTAAGCACCTTTCTAAACCACTCTCTCATTTGCTGCCACTGCCGCCATAGTGGATCGCGCATATGCATAACACTCTCAGCAATGGACAGTTTGAGCTCCTCGATTTCCTGGCATAGAGTAAGATTTTTACATGTGAAAATCTAGAGATCAATTGAACTCCTTGGCCAACATGGACACACTACGGACAGACACACTCTTTACAACGTAGGATAGCATTGGGTATGGAGGATCACAACATAGATCCAGTAACCACATTGTATGAACATTTAAAGTCAGCAATTTTTAGTCCTACCATGCACCCTTTTTTTTCATCCAAAGTGAGCATGGAAACTTGGCTTTGCTCAAATTGAAAGTCCAGATGGTTTTTCTTGAAAATACTTTCTAGACTATTGGCTAACATTTTTCTTGAAATCACTGGCTAAAATCTTTTGATGACCAATCCTACCAGCCCCATCGTTGGTGACCTCGTTCTTTCTTACCAATTATGAAAACCCTAGGACACAACTGAACTTAAGCAAATTTGATCAAATAGCTGCATCTGCATGTGATTAAGAAAATGAACCAAAAAGAAAAAAAAAAGAAGCCATACCTTTCTGTGGCAGCAATCCTTCCGGAGTTTGATGATATCCCTGATTCGATGCGTCTGGCCACAGTGAGGGCACTGGAAGTTGAGTGAAAGAGTGATGATCAGATCCAAATTAGCACCACAAGTATAAAAGCTACAGGGGCAAAGCTATAAAAAAATTCTAAATGAGTAGAGACGACATACATCCGCTCGGCGCAGGGACACAAGCAAGCATTTTTGCAGGCACAGTAAGCCATACACGTGTCCACAGGGAAGGCAGCTGCAAGTAACAGATGTGGGTCGGTCAGTAGCCACAATTGAAATTATTTCCATTTCCTTGGCTTTTCAAGCTTGAAATTAGACATGTGTGCGGTTTCAAAAAAAAAAGAAGAAATGTTTTGGCTACGAATTGCGTCCGATGTTTCTACGCTGCGTGGGTGGAATGGAGATTAAAAAATAATGCTACGCACAAATCATCACTGCCTTGCGAAAGGTAGAGAAGAATTAGGATGGATATTGGTCTAACCAAACGCGATGGTCGCCGTAGGAGGTCCAGGGCTCCATGCAGATGGAGCAAGTGGCCGCCGGCCGTCGCTCCACGCCGTCTACCGAAGATCCCTGGAAGACGCTGCAATCGGCGGCGGCCTCCATGAGACAGTCGGTCGCCGGAGATCTGCTCCCGAGAGTAGATCTGGAGGATGACGCAGTCGTTCGCCGGAGATGTGCGCGCGAGAGGAGTAGATCTGGAGGGAGGGCGAGAGAGGCTACCAGATCTAAGAATCGAAGCGGCTGCACACCGACTGACCGATATGGCGCAGCAGCGATTCGGATGGAAACCCTTTTTCCGGCGGATCCGAGAAGGATTCGACGGAACAGAGAGATCCGGCGGCGATGCCTTTGGGCAGCCAAGCCGGCAGAGCAAGCAACCACTTCGAAGCACTGCACTTTTATATCCGCCCAGCCCCCGCTTTCTGTTTTCCACAAGCGAGGTGGTACTAATCTCCTAGTTCGTTGGGGCGCAACGCAACTCGCTGATCGAGGAAGAGGCGTCCAAGACAGTCCAATTTAATTCGGCCCACCCAAACCCGAAACCGCATCAGTCTAAGCCCAGAAGGCCATCCCTGTTCACCGGCGGCCCATGTGCCACGTGTCAACCATCCGACTCTCCCTCGCATTCGAGCCCGAGAGCCCAGCGCTGCCCACAGGGTGCAAACAGATCGGATACGGGCGGATATTGGGAAAAATACCCGAAATAATCAACAGAAAATAGAAAATTAATAAAATAATCCACTGTAAAAGAAAATTACAAAATTAGCACTGGGTCCCGCCACCGGGGCGGCCGCAGCCGAGCTGCCGCCACCCGGTGCGGCCGTATTTTTTCCTTAGATATGAATTCGAATACGAATAAGCCGAATACGGATCCGAATCCAGATTATTTCGGATACAAATACAAGACGAATACAGGTCGGTCTCGGGTCGGGATAGGATAAACAATCGGATATTTCACGTACACAAAAAATATCACATAACATAATTATTTACTACTATGGCAACACTAATCAAACTTCCATATACAATACAAAAGCTAAGGATGTTAATATTGAACCAAAGATTAGTTACAACATATATCAAACATGTTTAATACAAAATGCTTATATTTTTCGGATATGTTATCGGATATCTACTCGACTAATTTACACTGATATTTTTTGGATATCTCGGATATCCGGATACGAATCGGATATTGCTCTTCCCATATCCTAACCCGTATTCTTTCGAATAGGCGGATACGAATCCGAATCGGATTCGGATATTGCCGGATATCATTTTTTCGGATTCGAATCAGATTCTAAACAAATTCGGGCGCGGATCGGGTGGATATTTCCCGTCTCGTTTGCACCCCTAGCTGTCGGCCTCCCTCTCCCTGGCCCCCTCCACTCATTGGCGACCACCGCTGACGTCACGCGCACACGATGAGGCCACCGCCAAGGAGATGGCGGCGGCGGCGCCCGACGATCCCCATCGTCACGTCGCTGCTCACTGACCTCTACCAGGTCACCATGGCCTACGCCTATTGGAGGGCCGATTACCTCGACCGCGCGCGTGTAAGAGGAACCGCCCCGAGCCCTCAATCCCTCTCTGCCTCTCTTTCGGGAGCTCCAGCAGTGATGGAGTGCGTATGTGATGGTTTAGGGTCGGCCCGGGACTCGGGAATGAGGTGATCAGTTTGGGTCCTGCTCATCCTCGAATTGGGCGTGGAGGAGACATCACTGTGTTTGTTTGTTTTTTTTAGCAGATTGCGTCTGAATTCGAGCTGCGTATTAGGAATTTTGGGCTAAATTAGTACATTTATGGTCAAGTTTTTTTTACGGAAAGACGAGAGGAACAGTTACAAAAAAGGAACCAAAGAAAAAGAATAAGAAAGGGGGTGAAAAAAAAGACACCCACCCCAGATGTGCAGGGAAACACTAGTAATTACAAAAGAAGATCCTAAAGCCTCCTAAAGGTGCAGGTCGTCGATGAGGGGGGTGAAGAAGACCAATAAAGACCGCTCGATGCCTTTGAAGATGCGGTTGTTGCACTTAAGCCACAAATGCCAGAGTGTGGCGAAAGCGATGGAGGCGGAGCCATTGGCAGCACATGCTCGCAGATCGTCAGTCCACAAGGTCGAGACAGAAGTGGAGTTGTTCCAGGCAACGGGGCTGAGCCGAGGCAAGCGCAATTCGATGGCCAGGAGAGACCACACTTGAGCAGAGAGAGCTGCAAGACAGGAAGAGGTGCTATGGTGTTTCCAAATTTCTTCCGCAAAGTGCACAAAAATAGCTGTTGAGGATACCCCGTTGCAACAGGGCATCCGTGGTTAATACTTTCTTCTGAAGTAACTGCCAAACGAAGAACTTGCATTTGGAAGGGTCCCAAAGCTTCCAAAGCTGATGAAAAGGCGAGGATGTCTGTCTAGGGAACTGCAACCTATAAGCCGAGGCGATTGAGTACTCTCCGGAACTGGTGAAGCAGCAAAAGGTGCGATCAACTCCAACAGACATTCAATTAACTCCCCGGCCGCCTCCCACTCATTGACGACTACCGCTGACGTCACGCACACGCACGCACGACGAGGCCACCGCCAGGGAGATGGCGGTGTCGGCGCCCGACGAACCCCATGGTCACACCGTTGCTCACTGACCTCTACCAGTTCACCATGGCCTACGCCTATTGGGAGGCCAGTGGCGGTAAGCATGTAATGCCTAGGAGCAAAAATAAATTAATGTTGGGCCGACTAGGTCCGGCCGGCACAACACCCCTACCGCCCGCACTAAGAGTCTATATGAAGATTAGGGGATCGCACCCCTTTCTCCTGATATCTCTCTCTCTCTCTCTCTCTCTCCAGATTTCTCTCTTCTCAGCCTTCCTCTTCCTCTAGTCTTCCTGAGTCCAACACCTCTCCTGGCTGCCAACCACCTCCGGCGTCTCCATTCTCTCCTGCACCCCTGCTGCCCAAGGCTGCGCCCTCCTCTCCCCATCATCTCCCTGCCTCTGTGTGTCGCCTCCCTCCTCTTTTCTGTTGCTCAGCTCGGCCTGGAACGGGAGAAGGGAGGGGGCGACCAGGGAGGAGAGGAGGAAGGGGGGACGGCTAGGAAGGGAGGGGAAAGAAGGGCCTTGGCTAGAAAGAAGGAAAGGAGAGGGAGGAGGCCGGTCCTAGTGAATAAATGGGAAGAAAAAAAGCTAGGGTTTGGGATCCACCTCTAGGTGTTGGCTCGTCGGTACCATCATCATGCCCCTTCGTCTCTTTTGGGTAAAAGAAGGCAAGTGCATATTTAATCATAGAGCTTATCTGTGATTAATGTTATGACCTGATGTTAATTCACATAAATTTCTTGAGCCATTAAATTTATTTTATGGCACTAATGATTTGGTGAGTGTATAAATGGTAAGTATGCATCGTTTGCATTGCATTGCATATCCCGGGTCGAGAAAATGGTCATATAACTAGTCCGGACCGTCATGGGCCAGGTCGGTGAGAAAGTTATATGATCAGACTCGTAAGCTCTAGTCCTACGGGAGTAGGCACCCCACGGGAGTGGAGGATGGGCCGGGTCGTTGGATGGTCATATAACTAGTCCGGAGTGCCTCAGGCTAGATTGGTAAAAAAGCTATATGACCATGACCTATGGGCACACCCTCGTATGAAAAAGGATGGGGACAGACCCCGTATGAAAAAGGACGGGGCAAAAGTGGGCCATCAAGGGGTTGACACTTGCTATACCGGTATATGCTACAGAGGTACGCATCCTGCATTGCATCACATTGCATATTTTAATTTTTAATATGGATGTATATCCATGTTTGTGCTATATTGCTATATAGAGGGTTTTTTTCATTCTTAGCTTGCTACTATGTTTAAGTATGTACTTGCTGAGTCTCGGACTCACTCTTACTCTTGTTGTTTTTTTAGGTAACCCTTGACGGTGTCGCGCGGGCGGGGTAGTTGCACACACTCACTTGGGACACATGTGTTTAATTAATAACTAACCTATTTACCTAGACATAGTGACCTGGTTAGGTTGAATAATAACTATGTTAGATATGAATAGTAACTTATTGTCATGTGGTATTAGTAATCTCACGTGGATGGCTTGTCATTTAACTTAATGGTATGTGGTAAAGTGTCTAATAGTTGGTTACTTGGTGTCATGTATACTCTTGGTTGGCATATCATATGCTTGTGGCTGAAACACATTTGTGTGTTGTGAATCCCTTTGTGGACTTATGGTTAACATGAGGTATATATATGTTATTGTATTTCTTATGACTGTTGTGTGCATGTCCAACAATTAAGAAAAATGTTGTCGAAATTTTGTATGGCTTAGGAAATTAGTAGCATCTTGGGCTCCGTAAGAGTCGGGATGTTACAAAGCACCTCGACCGCGTCGTGTAAGAGGAACCGCCCTGAGCCCTCGATCCCTCTCTACCTCTCTATCAAGAGCTCCAGCGGCGATGGAGTGCGTGTGTGATGGTTTTGGGTCGGCCCGGGACTCAGGAGGGGATGATTGGTTGGGGTCCTACTCGTGCTCGAATTGGGCGTGAAGGAGGCATATACTGTGTTTGTTTTTTTTAGCAGATTGCGTCCAAATTCGAGCTACGCATTAGGAATTTTGGGCTAAATTGGTAAATTTATGGTCAATATTGAGCAAGTATCAACTCCAACATACATTCGATTCACGGGTTTTGGTGTCTTAGATGCCACCGTGTTTGATGTAACACTAGGCGTGAGGACAGGGATGCTAGTTTTTTCACCTGTAGTTGTGTTTCATGGGCTACTGTGTTGAGCCAGAATTTAGGCCGCAGTTGCATGCTATTCGATTGTTGTTGTAATGGTAGTCACCGTAGTTGCATGCTATTCGATTGTTGTTGCACTGTTGTTGCACTGGTGGTCTACTATGCAAGCAGTGCAGGTGACTTGTTGCTAGGCTCCTCACAATAGTAGCTGTAGAAGTGGACATTGGCCTTGTTCTTTTCAACATAAATTTGAGTTGAGTTTTCAACATAAAATCATTCATTACATAAGTATCACTGGCTCTATGATAAGATAATGTTACATGTTCTTTTTTTATTCCTGATATTGTGGAGGAATAATCATAGACCATACAAGATTATGTACTTCCCGATGACTTTTATCCATAATTTTGGTACACTTTTATCATTAGTTTTTTATGTTATTTCATAAGCTGGTTTAAAAGCATTTAGATGCAAAGATGAACAACTTGAACCAAGGAGTGAGAGCATTAAGACCTAAACATTGTATAGAAAGGATCTGGTGCAACCAGCCCAGGTCGTGCAACCGTGCAATCTTCAGACCAGAGCCAACAGATCAAGATCCAACGGAGCTCGCAGAAGACCATGTCAATTTTGCACTGTACACCCCGCCCTGAGCTTTACCCTTCCACATCAGTCAAGCAACCTGTCTCTCACCCTGGAGCTGCAAGCCCTAGAGTGCGAACGACTGGAGGCTGGATCCCCTCGTCGCCGCCCCCGGGAGCTCGCCGTCGCCGCCGGGAGGACCTCGTCGCCGTCCCACGTGAGCCCGTCGCTGCCGCCCACGAGAGGCCCTGGCCGCCGCCCCACGGGAGGCCCTCGACGCCGCCCCATGGGAGCTCCTCGTCGCGCCCCCCACAGGGGCCCCCGCTGCCGCCCCACGGCAGGACCTCGGCAGCGACGTAGCCGGGAGCCCCTCACCGCCACCCACGAAGCCCCTCGATGCCGCTCACAGCCCCTCGCTCCGCCTCATGAACTTGCTCGCTGATGTTGGAAGCAGAGCTCACGAAGTGCCCTTGGCAGCGACGTAGCCGGGAGACCCTCACCGCCACCCACGAAGCCCCTCGATGCCGCTCACAGCCCCTCGCTCCGCCTCATGAACTTGCTCGCTGATGTTGGAAGCAGAGCTCACGAAGTTCCCTGCAGTGTGCTTGGATTATGTACAGTTTGTGTGTATGTGGTTTGAATGTGCTGGAATTTTGTAGAATTTTGTACAGGTTGAGTGTTTGGCATTGAATTTCTTGGAGTTTTTGTACAGGTTGAGACAATGTTGTGAATTTTTATAGAATTCTGGACAGTTCATACATGCAGATTGTTCAGAGATATGGCTCCTGATTTCTAAACAAATGTAATGTAGATTGTTCATACATGCAGATTGTTCATAAAAATTGGTCCCTGAGTTTTATACTAGAAACAAGCTGCTACCACTCATGTCCTGAACATATTGTATTTGTAATGTCCAGAACTGAAGCAATTCCTCTTTGAAACAAACATTAATGTCCAGAACTGAAGCAATTCATCTCTAAAGCATTCATGTCTCGAACTGAAGCATCATGTCCAAAATTGCCATAGCTGATAGCCAAAATAAAGAACAAGTTCCTTCAAACTTTCTAAATAAACATGATTGTAACAGCCATACACCAACAGCCATAGATGCAGATTGTTTCTTGAAACTTTCTAAATAAACATATAACAGCCATACACCAACATTCCAACAGGAATCAAAAGAAGCTACTTTTGGACAGCAAAATACCACATTCTCTCAGTATTTAATCTGAAGACCTAATGACCAAATAAGAAATATTCCAGCTACTTGTTTGGGCAATTGCGCGCATCATGTAGCCCTATTTTCTTACAATTCCTACACATACGTGGTACTTTTTTCCTGCCTCCTGACTTGACAACCACCTTGATTTCCTTGCTTTTCCTGATTCTTTTGCATCTCCCCTTCGTATGGATATCATTTGGTGGATGGATGTTAACTTCATTTGGAATTTGGCTACCAACAAAAGCTTCATATTCGTCATGTTTAGTATAGTTATGGATGGGGGCCATATGTTGTAGAGGTGTCTCTAGGTTGGCCACACTAGTTTTTAGGAAGTCCATGGCTTCGTTGGAATGCTTGGCCTTTTGAATAAGAACTTCAAACTTGTCACGTACATCTAACATTTTCTTCTTCATTGCCGCCTCCATGGAGTCGACGGGTTTCTCTTCTAGTAGGCTCCCATCTCAATCATAGACCAAGTCCCTAACAAATTACAATAGGTTCAGAGCTTACTCACAAAACAATAATAATATATTAATTACCTCAATACGTGGCATACCTTTTACATCTCTTCTCCCATCTTTTCAATATATAATTTTTTGGCAACTCGTTCTGTTTCTCGCCTCTAAGCACTTGAATGATATGGCGGCACGGGATACCCATTGACTCATATAATTTACAAGAGCAGCAACCAATCATATTCATATCTGATGTGTTCAAATGAACCGCCCGATCTTTCTGTGAAGCAATGCTAATGGTCATAATTTTTATCTTTTCACCTTGTGTAATGCCTTGATCACAACAATGGTCTCTAGAAGCTAATATTTTCTCTTGAAATTTAGCAAACACTTCATGTGTATATAACATACTACATTGCTTCTCCATGGCCTATGGTGTCAACAATGGAGGGGTAGTATGTATGCTTTTGTTGTCAGCCTTAACTCTTCTTGGCGTTGCCACTCTAAAGCTGTGTCAAACCTAAGCCAAAACTCAACAAACGCCAACTTTCTATGAATAAAACGATTAAAAAATGAATTGGCACTCTCTGACCGGGACGTAGTTTTGAGAATGCCCGCTAAAGATATGTCCATAAAGTATGCCGATATCCATGAGTGTCGGATGTGATACCTTTTGGAGAGCCATTCATTTTCAGTGAGCTGAAAATCCAACATGATAGAATTCCATTGTGATTAAAATTCATCTGGAGTTTCAGAACCCCAGACACATGAGCTCAATCTATCCCAAAAGATTGAATCTGTCCTAATAGATGGCCCTACCTTCTCATGCACCTTTTCCATGATATGCCACATGCAAAACCTGTGAGTTGTGTCTGGTAGAGTCTGACTAATAGCCGCTTTCATGATCACGTCTTCATAAGTTATGATAAGGCGAGGTGCTACTCCACCCATAGCTGCAAGAAAGGTCTTAAACAACCATACGTAGGAGTCGATCTTTTCATTTGCTAAGAATGCAGCCCCCAAAAAAAACACTTTGCAAATGATGATTGACTTCAGTAAATGGTGCAAATATCATGTTATATTGGTTAGTAGTATAGGTTGAATCGAAAGAAACCACATCACCAAAAAAGCTATAATTTTTCTACTCATAGCATCAGCCCAAAATACACACACCAACCTTCCTCTTTCATCCACATCAAAATCAAAGAAAAATGCAGAATTAACTTCCTTCTCTCTCAAGTTGTGACACAAACATTTGAGCATCTGCATCCTTGATTTTTTTACGAAGGTCTCGGTAATAGTTCTTCAAGTCCCTCAACGTGCATCCAACATTCTCGAAGCCCCCCTCACTCACATGAAGAAGCCTATATGCCTGTGATGTGCCAATGTTAGCTTTGTGGCATATAAACAATGTATTCATTGCCCTCTCACTGACTTCATGGTTGGATCGAATCAAGTGCGCTTATCTGGTGATACAAGGCCATGGTTATGATGCTCAACCATTGAAGCTATCCTATACTTGTTATCACTACCAAGCTTCACAAAAATGTGTGCATCACATCCACACCGACTTTCCACTACTTTATGTGTCTTTTTCTTTTTACTAGATTGTTCCACATTTGGTTTAACTTTCTTCGACCGATACCCTTCCCTTGAACAATAGTATCTCTTTGTTAGAATCACATCATTCTCCTTCTTTTGCTGCCCAATACGGACCGAGAATCTGACTTCATGTGCATAGAACTTGTAGAATTTCTCTACGGCCTCAATGTTATCAGACGACATACCTACAGCAGGCTTCAATCCTTCTTCACACGCAGGAGTAAATGAGGAACACTGCAATATTACATAATGACACCACTGATTAAAAATTTAATAAATTCACATGTTATTGATCAATAAATTCACAAATTGCTGATCACATGTTGCTGATCAATCAATAAATCAATTCAATTTATACTCACATTTAGAGGCAATGTAGATTTCCGTTTAGGTGTGTTCAGTATAGGTTGCATCTGGCTTGTGGTCATGGACTGCGGTATGACTTGTCCTGGCTGATCCATAGTTGAATTATAATCTGTCAAAGCTATTGCGCAATTTTCAGTTAGTCATTGTAGGTTTGAGGGGTACTTTGACGGAGAGACAGAGATGCAGATCAGGACATGCTACCTTGGAGGGTGGTGGGGGAAACATAATCCTTGTTGCTGAGTGCAGAGATCAGCGGTAAGGAATTGGTCGCCATCTGAGGCACCGGGCACTGCGTCGACAGTAGGCACAGAGGCGACAGTGGACATGGCGGAGTCCGCGGGGACGGCGTCGGCACTATGCACGGCAGCGGCCATAGGGACGACGGCGGGCACGGTAGCACTGGACAAGTCGGAAGCACTGGGCTCGACGATGGCCATGGGGACGTCGGCGGCCATGGGGGCGACGGCTCGGTGCCCATCGCTTCCGCTTCGTCAAGCGAAGCGGTGCAGCGCTAGGGTTGGCGCGCGATTGAATTGGGTCGCGGGGCTCCAGGGTGAGAGATAGGCTGCTGGACTGATGAGGAAGGGTAAAGCTCAGGGCGGGGTGTAAAGTGCAAAATGGACATAGTCTTCCGCGAGCTCCGTTGGATCTTGATCTGTTGGCTCTGGTCTGAAGATTGCATGGTTGCACCACCTAGGCTGGTTGCACCAGATCCTTTGCCAATAACAATATGTGATATTAGTGTGTGATAAGAACGTCATACACAAGTAGGAGGACTCGATGACATGATTCTCAGACGAAGGGTATTACTTTTGGATAATGTTCATAAAAGGCGGTAATCGTGATGGTCTAATACCTCTGCAGAGTGTATCTTGATCATTGAATTAATTAATTATTGATGTTATCTTTTATAATATTTATTTTCCTTTTGTTGCCATGGTTTTAGCAATTATTTATTCTTGCTAAGTATGTTTAACATACTTACTATAATTTTATTTACATGATATGCGCAGAAGAAGAGATGCATGAGGTGGGAAATGGGGATACATAAGTCTAGGCCGATGCTAGAACAAATCACCTACTCTGATTATGGAATAAAGCATGTATTTTTTCTTTGGGTTTGTATATGAGATACCCTGTCAATGTAATAAGCTTTGTTGGAACAATAATAAAAGCTTGGTCCTCATGCTCCATTTGTATTTTGTGATGAGATATTCATTACATTTATTGCCTTGTGTGTTTATGTGGATTAAACACATAAATACATGGCGAACTGTCACTTTGTTGTCCCTAAAGCAAATTTTATTTTTGGGGCATGACATGGTGTGCAGCCTCAAGGCTGAGTGAAAAGTCTGTAGGATAGTCCACGATAACCCAAAGCTAGTCAGGCTTGAGGAAGAGAGCCGCATCACCCAGATCGTGGCTAAGCTCTTTCCGTGGCCATCTGAATAAGTCGTTGGAGTGCATCTATTGCAATGATGAACATCGGGGAGATCAGGTCCCCTCGACGGACTCCTTTGTCATGGAAAAACCTCAGCCTAGTTACACCATTTAGGATGGGGTCAAATTTTTATATGCCATTGTAAAATCGGATAGACCCTTACATGCCATTACAAAGTCGTTTATTCCTTATACGCCATTGCAATCTCATTTTATTGTCCTACATGCCATTGTTGACCAGATTCTGTCAATCAAACCGTTTTTGCCCTATAAAATGACCCTCTTGCCCATGGTTTTTTTTAATCCCTATAAAGTAGAAATTTGACTAAATTTTGAAGTATATTTTTCTAAATTTCAATAAATTAAAATGTATTCAAAGTTAAAATTTGAAATCTAACCAAAATTTAAAATATCACTGAATTTGATAATTTTTGAAACTGGTCAAACGTAATAACTTCGTATAGCATACATTATACGAAGTTATACGACACATTTAGAGGCAATGTAGATTTCCGTTTAGGTATGTTCAGTATAGGTTGCATCTGGCTTGTGGTCATGGACAGCGGTATGACTTGTCCTGGCTGATATATAGTTGAATTATAATCTGTCAAAGCTATTGCCAATTTTCAGTTAGTCATTGTAGGTTTGAGGGGTACTTTGACGGAGAGACAGAGATGCAGATCAGGACATGCTACCTTGGAGGGTGGTGGGGGAAACATAATCCTTGTTGCTGAGTGCAGAGATCAGCGGTAAGGAATTGGTCGCCATCTGAGGCACCGGGCACTGCGTCGACAGTAGGCACAGAGGCGACAGTGGACATGGCGGAGTCCGCGGGGACGGCGTCGGCACTATGCACGGCAGCGGCCATAGGGACGACGGCGGGCACGGTAGCACTGGACAAGTCAGAAGCACTGGGCTCGACGGCGGCCGTGGGGACGTCGACGGCCATGGGGGCGACGGCTTGGTGCCCATCGCTTCCGCTTCGTCAAGCGAAGCGGTGCAGCGCTAGGGTTGGCGCGCGATTGAATTGGGTCGCGGGGCTCCAGGGTGAGAGACAGGCTGCTGGACTGATGAGGAAGGGTAAAGCTCAGGGCGGGGTGTAAAGTGCAAAATGGACATAGTCTTCCGCGAGCTCCGTTGGATCTTGATCTGTTGGCTCTGGTCTGAAGATTGCATGGTTGCACCACCTAGGCTGGTTGCACCAGATCCTTTGCCAATAACAATATGTGATATTAGTGTGTGATAAGAACGTCACACACAAGTAGGGGGACTCGATGACATGATTCTCAGACGAAGGGTATTACTTTTGGATAATGTTCATAAAAGGCGGTAATCGTGATGGTCTAATACCTCTGCAGAGTGTATCTTGATCATTG
>SPJY01023860.1:1459692-1484877 GCA_005191435.1 Raddia distichophylla
CGAGTGTATTTATAGGCCCACACACTCTCTCCCACTCGGAAGACAGCTGGAAGTTTTGAGATCTGTTTCTGACAGCTTCACCGGACGCGTCCGGTGGGCGCAATTACGCCCAGCTGAGTGGACGCATCACAGACTAGCTAGGGTTTGCCCTTTCCACTGGACGTGTCTGGTGCACACTTCCGCCGCCAATGCATAGCAATGCCACCTAGGGTTTCAACTCACTACCGGACACGTCCGGTGACCCGAATTAAACCCAGCCGAAGACAGAGAGTTTCGGGAGGTTTCTGCCTCGAATAATCTCCACCACCGGACGCGCCCGGTGAGCGCGCCAGAGCTGCCCTCTCAACTCACACTCTCTCTCGTCTCTTTCTCGGCAAAGGCTTAGGGATTTTGGCACTTTTGGACTTTCAACACTTGGGAAATTTGGCAGGATACTCGAAAGCTTAGGCGGGAAGGTTTTGTGCCGGAGGAAAATATCTAAAGCTTGGAAACTTACAGGCTACGAAACCCACCAAACAGCTAGAAAGCGACACCGGAAGCTTCCGAGCACTTTCAGGAACTTGCGCCTCTCTAGAACACGGATGACGACAAGGGACTCGGTAGTGCTCTGTGGGACCCTGCAACCAGAGAGAAGACTTGCACCGGCGTATAGATCACACCAACACTCACACAAGGAAAATAGAAGAAATAGAAAATAAAGTCCTTAACCTTGTGGGCTCCGCTTGTCATCTTGTCATCAATCTCCAAAACCAAACAGCCATGGGATCATGGACGTACACATACTCACTTAGTAGGTTCTACTACATCCTCTCGGACTATTTTAATCTGTGTAATGATTGGCAATTTCACGATATACATTTTGCAATTTGCTTTAGGATTCTGAAATTTAATCCCTTGGGAACTTTCATATAAATATCTGAATTAAGTGATCCATACGAATAACTGGTCACAACATTCATGAATTGCATAGTTAATCTCATATTTATTGCCAACGATATCAAGTACGAAATGTAATTCCACTCATCATAAGCGAGTATGTTTCATCATAATCGATGTCGGGTCTCTGCGAGTGGCGAACTCACCAGGGGTGCGTGTTGGGGCCCGCACAGGGGCTCCGTCTCGTGCAACCCCGAGAGCTCCCTGGAGCCAAGCAGCGATGTAGGGTGTTTTACTTTGGGCCGGAACCCCTCTGGCTTGGAAAGCAAAGTAGCGGGGGCGCAACACACCAGCACACAGGCCCCAGCCCAAATATGAGCCATAGGAAGCTCCACAACTAGGCCCTTGATTACTTCGGAAAATTGGTCAAATCGATCGAGTCCACTGACCCCAAGTGCCCAACAGCCCAAATCCCTCAAGCTTGGTCAAATTTTGGCAATCCCCAACCATGTAACGCCCTCCCCAAATCAAACCCTAGAAACCAACCCGTGGGTTGTGCCACCATGCCAAGCCGAGGAGTCGAGGGAGGGAGGCAGGGGCGAGGGGTGTCGCTGGCTCAGGATTGGCCGAGGCGCAGTCAGCCGGAGTCGTGGTCTGCGAAGGCAGCACGACCTTAGCTGCTAAGTAGTGCCACTACTGCTGTTATTGCCGCGAGCGTAGGTCGCGTCGTCTGGGCCGGCCGGCCTCCCGGGCGCTCCTGGTGGACTACGTGTGGGCCCCTAATTCTAGGGGTCCACGACCGTGCCATCAACCAGCGCTAGTCCATGATCTTTTCTTGCTACCACGACAGAACATACCACATCTGGATCCTATCATAAAATGATAATAATATATTTATTATTGAAAGTACATAATGGCTCAGCTTTCATAGGCTGTCTGGCCAAACCGTACAATACAAAAATATACTCTTATCAGAGTGACGCAAATGCGGAAAAACTAAGCGTCGGGTCTCGAGGTTGTGCCCAAAACCATCAGGCAAGCGACTGGAGTCCCGCCTAACACCTGTGCTGCTCGTCAGCGTCCTGCTCACCTCCATTGCTATAGCAAGTGTACGGATCATCCTCATTTCTATTGTCACCTGATAATAATAGTGTATGGGTGCGAGGGTGAGAAAATACGATACATTGCCCATGGCCAATACTCACCCCTAATGCAGTACAATGAAATGATGGAATATAGTGATACAGGCTTTTTGATGGGCTAGGTTTTTTTATTTGCTTAAAGCCAATTTTACAATACCATATAAGTAAAAACCTATGACTTAGCCATTTTAACCAAAACAAAGACGTACTATGCTATATATGCAATATGATTATCATCAGGGGGTTTTATTAGGTGGTGGACCCTCCACTCGGTCACTATGGTGTACTGTCCTCAAAGGTATGGCGTAGACCATGCCCATATCTATGGTGCATGTCTCCCATGGTATGGCATAGACCGTGGCCATAGCTGTGGCACACGTCTCCCATGGTATGGCGAACCCGTGGCCATCACTATGGCCCCCGTTTCCCATCTTCCGGCGAACCCGTGGCCATCGCTATGGCCCACGTCTCCTAGGAAAAGTGGAGGTAGACACCCTCGCAGAGGCATGATACCCTTGAGCTCAACTAAGGCCAGGATCCTTCGATCCTCACTATCTCCAAAGTCATATGCTTATGAGTGGTGTCCAGAGGACAGTAGTTTCAGTCTCGGGCAGAAATGGCACCCAAGTGCATGGAGAATCTCTTTAGCTTATCCAGCGCAAGGAGTTCTCAACAACGGGTATCACCCCATACCATTGAGGTACCTGCTCCGCATATGATAAGTCAGAGACATCGATCATCTATACCTTGCCGGGGCAATGGAGTACATGATCGACTAACTCGTCAACCGAATCACATCATTGACCAGCCAAGATAAAACCCATTTGACTCAGACTTTCGCACTCAGGCAGACCTGACACCCAAGTGCATGAGTTGTCGCCCGTCTATTCCTCACTCAAAACCCCAAAACCATCAGCCAACATCAAGCCATACCTAAGTCTCTTGGTTCGATGAGGCTACAGTGGGGGCAAGGCCACGTTGTGGAGGTAATTAACCTAGGAGACGTTACAACATGATCCCAGCTGTCTCTTGAGAAAGTTTGCCGAAGCATGTTTCCTCAAACACCAACACAAGAGGAAGCAAATTAAATTGCACGGTTACACTCGTCAAGGCTCTTTCGACGACCCCCAAAAACAAAAGCTCTCTGAGAGGCTCTTCTAGGACCACCTTTCATGGCTATGTGATCCGGAAAAGCCAACATTTTAAAATACGTCAAAATAAAAAATGTTTTTCCTAGATTTTATCTTGTGAACATTTATGAATATTTTAATGTTTTGTGTTACGCTTGGTATTCGTTGTGTTACACAGGAACATGCCAATAGAATTCTAGCGCTTCAAAGTCGAGAGTATCCCGACGCTTCATCGTTGTTCGCGACGGTGTTCAAGTCGAGAACATACCAACACAACTATGGCGTATTGACTGAGAACATGCCAGCAGCTGAGAACATTCCAGCGCTTCGGCAATATCTGTGCCGAAAGATCCCGACATCCCCGTCAACGACACTTGGTCGGGAAGTATCTGGCGATTTATCGACGACCAAGCTGAGAACATGCTAGCGCATCCCCGAAGATCAAATTGGAGAACATCCCCACACTTCGACGACGTCACTGCTGAGAATATCCCGATGCCACGTCAATAACATGTTGATGTCTTATGGTCGTGCTCGTCAAGGTTTCCTTGACACATCACCCCTCTAGCTGAGAACATGCCAGCTGCATTGCTAACAAATACTCAAAGATCACCTGGTCGTTAAAATTATCGACCATGTTGTTCACGGGCTTTTGAGGTGTCTGCCCCATCATTTACCTGTTCATTAAAATTATCGACCCCATCGATCACTGGGTCATTGAGGTGTCGGGCCAATTTATCCACCTGGACGTTGAGATGTCGCCTGCTCCATTCATCTGGCCGTTGAGGTGTCAGCCCATTTATCCATCGGGACGTTGAGATATCGTCAGCTCCAATCATCCAGCCGTTAAGGTATCAGCTCCAGTTATCTATTTAGACGTTGAGATGTCGTCCACTCTAATCATCTGGCTATTGAGGTATCAGCCATCTGATCGCCTGGTCGTGTGAATCGACCGACCCTGGCACACTTGCTGCTCTACTGGGCTAGTTGCTGAGTTATCAACCGAGCCCTACTATCCCTTTTCTCTTGTCCGGGTAGAATTCGACTTGAATTCTCCCTCAATACAAAAAAACACACCAATTCGACTCCGTTCTCTCCTTCTCGCTTTCGGAATCGAATCGGTGGGGGCATTTGTTGGATAAAAAAAATTCAAAAAAAGAAGAGAAAAAAATATTCATATATCTAATCTCTTTAAAATTAGTTTTAATTAATTATCTAATTAATTAAAAATGAATTTATTTCTTAATGCATAAGCTTCTAAGAGGTCTGTTTCTCTGCTAAGAAATCCCCTTCCATATTTTCATATGCCTTCCTGCTAAGAAATCTCCTTCCATATTTTCTTTTACTTCTCTCCTAAGATATCTTTTCTTCCAAGAATCACATCCCTCTCTCTATATAAGAAGCCTCCCTTGGCCAAAAGACCATCTACGACTCTCGCACATATAGAATCCACGCACAACTACAATCTACGCTTGCGCACAAAAACACACATGCTACGCACGGAGGATTAGAGGCGGCAGAACCCTAATTCCTCTAAACACATCTACTGCGGCAGGAGGCAGGAGCGAAGAAGCGCGCCGTAAACCAAGGAGAAGCAGAGATCGAAAAGGTAGAGCCATTGCAGATTGATCGGAGAACTCTCGATGCCTCCTCTTTCTTTAGTCTTTTTCTGGGGAAGTCTTCTTCTACCCTTCTCCCGATGATCCTCTCTATAGTTCTCTACACCTCATCTTCCAGGTGAACAAGTCTTCTGGTCATGGTGCTTGTATTCCTGGGACAGTAACTTCTCCCTAGCTGCATGCATGCAGATCACCACATCTCTCTCTTCTACCCCTTGCACTTGCGTTTCTTTTGCTATATGTGACAGACTGCCAGTAGCAGGATGAGGACGAGCAAAGATGGAGGGCGCTGTGTTTGCCGCACTGCTCTCAGGCCACCATGATGACGCCGCCGCCATCTAGCTATGCCGCCGCCGCGCCATACGCCACCGCCATCTAGCTGCGCCGTCGCTGCACACCACACGCCGCCGCCACCGCCGTTGCCGCACACCATGAGCCATCGCCGTCTAGTAGCAGGCTGCCGCACACCACGCGTCGTCGCCTATGAGCCATCGCCGTCTAGTAGCAGGCTAGCAGGCTGCCGCAAACCACGTGCCGCTGCCTATATCGCCGTCACCACACCCCACGCGCCATCGCCGTCTAGTAGCAGGCCGCCGAACACCACGTGCCGTCGCCTATGAGCCTGTCCCGCCGCTATCGCCTAGGCCGCCGCCGTCTAGCTGCGCCGTTGCCTACGCCGCCGCCATAGCCTACGCCGTCGCCACACACCACGCGCCATCGCGCCTAGTAGCAGGCCAGCGCCGTACCACGCGCCGTCGACAATGTCGCCGCCGCACATCGCCGTCGCCATCTTTTCGGCACCGCCCGGCCGTGCCCGGTGAGCCGTACATCTACATCATCGCCGCCGCCGCCGAGGGTGTTGAGAAGATGCTGTTGATTGTTGAACCGAGCCACCACTGCCGGCAAGCCGATGAGGAGGTTGTCAAGCTCACCGTCAAAGATGCCACTGCTGCGGACAAGTCGAGAAAATCATGGATCACGTCGTTGCCGGGAAGATGTGGAAACGAATCCAAAGCCACAACCACAAGTACCGATCGATGAGGAAGAGAAGTCAATGTCAGAGGCAATGACGCAAAGCGGCTGCACTGAGATGATGCCAAGCCAGAAAACCTGCCGTGGAAGCCGGAGGCCCGGAGCCCGAGCACGGAGCCACTACCATGGAGACGAGATTGATCGGAGCTGCTGTAACAACGATCCGTACACCGAGTTCATCGTGAAGGAGCATCACTGAGCCAAAGAATGGAGAACGGCGCGGGCGCCATGGAGATGTCTCAAGCCTGTCCTGGGAAAATTCAGCAAGGAGTGTTAAAAGTCATGTACTCGTAAGCGTATAATAGTGACTGTGCGGTAGTCTCGGCGGGATAGTGGTTAGTGACCGCGTCATTCGCAGTAGTTATGATGCTGCTTCTGTTAGCGTACAAGCAGGGCACGATCCTGCTTAACCGGATCTCAGATCCATGTAAACGTTCATGTAAACGTTGGATGATTGTCTATAAATACAAGGTCACGGTCCCAGGAGGACGTGCGTGTTTGGCAAACTATTTTCATGGTATCAGAGCCCTATCGATCCATATTCGCTGGTATCACATCATGTCCAGCAGCCCACAATCCTCCACCAGTAATTCCGCCTCCGCATTCACCCACTTCGCTCAAATGCCTACGCCCTCGATCAATCACATGATCCATGTTAGACACACACAGGAGAATTACCTGCTGTGGTCGGCGCAGATCCTGCCATACCTGCGCAGCCAGGGACTGGTTGGTTATGTCGACGGGTCTCTTCCGCCGCCAAGCCAAACCATCGCCGTGGAGCCGACTGAAGGAGGTGACGGGCGAAGGATCGCCGTCAACCCCAAGTACACCAGCTGGTATCACCAGGACCAGCTTGTGCTCAGCGCCATTCTTTCCTCCGTCACAGAGGAGGCTCTTGGCGCACCCTGGAGAAGCTGTTCGCCTCGAGCTCCCGCGCACGTATCATGCAGATACGAATGGAGCTTTCCACGATCCAGAAGAAGGATCTCAGTATTGCGGACTACTACCGCAAAGTGAAGCGTCTCGCCGACACCCTCTCTGCCGTACGTCGGCAAGCCAATTGCAGATGAAGAACTTATCGCGTACATGCTGCGCGGCCTTGGTCCAGACTACGACTCGCTAGTGACGAGCATCACCACGCGCATGGATTCACTCTCCATCAGCGACGTCTACGCATACATGCTGAGCTACGAGATGAGGCAACAACACAACAATACTATTGTTCAGGTATCTTCAGCTAACAATGTCAACAGGAACTCCGGTCGTGGTGGTGGCAATCCAGGCCGGAATGGACGCGGTCGCGGCCGTGGTAGCCGTGGTGGCCAACAGCAAGCAGGACGTGGTGGTCGCCAAAATTTTGGTGGTCAGCACAACAATGGTGCCCCACGCGATGTGCTATGTCAGGTCTACCACAAACCAAACCATGACGCACTTCGCTGTTGGCATCGGTTTGATCAGAACTACCAACCAGAGGATGTCAAGCAAGCTGCCGCCGCGACAAGCGGATACTCTCTTGATCCAAACTGGTACGTTGACACTGGAGCTACGGATCACATCTCCCACGACCTCGAGCGTCTCACCACCAAGGACCGGTATAATGGAGGAGATCAGATTCAAGTGGCCAATGGGGCAGGTTTGTCTATCTCTCATGTTGGAAACTCATCTATTGCTGGTTTATCTCGGCCTTTATACCTGAATCAGATCCTATATGCACCCAAGATTAATAAGCACTTGATCTCAGTTCGAAAGTTAGCTGCTGATAATAATGCTTTTGTTGAATTTCACCCCAATTCTTTTCTTGTTAAGGATCAAGCCACGAAGAGCGTTCTTCTCACAGGCAAATGTAGAAATGGTCTCTACGTTCTGTCAAATAATTGTTCCAGCCAAGCCTTGCTGTCAGTCAGAACTTCTCAAGAACAGTGGCATCGGCGACTTGGACATCCTGCTGCACCTGTTACTCTTCGTATTTTGCAGAAAAATAACATAGCCGTAGACACAAATATTTCTCCTTATCTGATCTGTGATGCCTGCCAACATGGAAAGGCACATCAACTTCCATTTAATTCCTCTTTACATGTGTCTACAGCTCCTTTGCAATTGATCCACACTGATGTTTGGGGATCAGCTCTCCCGTCAGTCAACAATTCAAAATATTATGTTTCCTTTGTTGATGATTATACTAGATATGTGTGGATCTACTTTCTGAATTACAAATCTGATGTAGAACCAATATTTCTTCAGTTTCAGAAACACGTTGAACATATGCTTGATTCCAAAATACGCTCAGTTCAATCTGATTGGGGGGGTGAATATCACCAATTGCACAATTACTTCAAAAACTCTGGCATTGATCACCGTATCTCTTGTCCTCATACTCACCAGCAAAACGGAGTAGTAGAAAGGAAACATCGTCATATTGTAGAAACCGGTCTTGCTTTGCTTGCCCAAGCACAAATGCCTCTTCGATTTTGGGATGAAGCGTTTAACATAGCTTGTTATCTGATAAACAGGATGCCTAGTCACACAATTGATCATGACACGCCCTTGCACAAACTCCTTCATACAAGTCCAGATTACTCAAGGTTGTGTGTTTTCGGTTGTGCCTGTTGGTCGAACCTACGTGCGTACAATGATAGGAAGCTAAATTTCAGAACCAAGCGTTGCATCTTCCTAGGCTACAGTCCCTCACACAAGGGTTACAAATGTTTTGAGCCTTCTACTGGCCGGGTTTATATTTCTCGTGATGTTGTTTTTGATGAAACAGTCTTTCCCTTTGCAGATCAATCATCACAAGAATACCGGTCACCTAAAGTCTCACATCATCCTACCATTATGCCAACTCTAGCCAAAACCACCCAGTATACAGAAAACTCTCTAATTGATTTAAACCTCACTGGAAACACAAACTCAAATGAACCAGCAGTAGTAGATTTCCACGTGAGTGATATTCAACCTAACCTTGCTACTAATGATGATTTTTCTAGTGGTGGTTTACCTGCAGATAGCTCAACTGACGGCAATTCAGATTCAATAGACAGTCCTAGTTCAGCTCCAAGCAGAGAAGAGCACGAGGTATCTCAACCTTCTGGGGTAATCAGGCAACATCCAATGCGAACACGGCTTCAGAACAGTATAGTGCAGCCCAAAGAGTTCACTGATGGAACTATAAGGTACTCACAAACTGCACGGGGATTCTCTGGTTTAGCATCTGAAGAAAATCCGACAACAGCGTTGTCTGCTGTTTCAGTGTCTGACAAAAATCTGACAACAACGTTGTCTGTTGTTTCAGAACCAAGCAGTCTCGCAGAAGCAATGACAAGTTCAAAATGGAAGAAGGCTATGGATGCTGAGTATTTGGCATTGATAAAAAATGAAACTTGGGATCTAATTCCTCCGAGAAAGGGAATTAATCTTATAGACAGTAAATGGGTGTACAAAGTGAAGAGGAAGGCCGACGGATCTGTTGATAGGTTCAAAGTGCGGTTGGTGGCCAAAGGGTTCAAACAGAGGTATGGTGTGGACTATCTGGACACTTACAGTCCAGTGGTAAAGCCATCCACTGTTCGCATCATATTGTCACTAGTTGTTACCCAAGGCTGGAGTCTAAGACAAATTGACATTCAAAATGCTTTTTTGCATGGGGTTCTGCGAGAAGAGGTGTACATGAGACAACCTCCAGGATATGAAGATGCTAGCAAGCCCTCAAACTACATTTGTCGTCTCAAGAAAGCGCTATATGGATTAAAACAGGCGCCGAGAGCTTGGCACTCTCGGTTGACAAGCAGGTTGGAGGAGCTGGGGTTTAGACCTTCTGTAGCTGATGCTTCTTTATTTGTGTTCAAGCAGAATGGGATAACCATCTACATGTTAATCTATGTAGATGACATTATTATTGCCAGTTCCTCTAATGCTGCTACCGACAAGCTGATCCAGAAACTAGAAAATGATTTTGCTGTCAAGAACTTAGGTCCACTTGAATATTTTCTGGGCATTGAAGTTAGACAAGAGAAATATGGGTTACTCCTGTCACAGAAACGTTATGCTCATGATCTACTCAAGAAAGCAAACATGGAGGAATGTAAAGCAATATCTACACCAATGACAACAACCGAGAAGATGTTCAAGCATCAAGGAACAAAATTATCTAAAGAAGAGCAGTTTAAATACAAGAGTGTTGTTGGTGGGCTGCAGTATTTGACTTTAACTCGACCTGATCTAGCTTTTGCAGTAAACCGGGTCTGTTAGTACATTCAGTCACCCACTGATGCACATTGGGTTGCAGTAAAGAGAATTCTTCGTTATGTGAAAGGAACAATAGACTACGGACTGAAAATTCAGAAATCATCAACAACAATTCTCTCTGGTTTCTCTGATGCAGATTGGGCTGGATGTCCGGATGATCGACGATCAACCAGTGGTTTTGCTGTCTTCTTAGGCACAAATTTGGTATCATGGAGCTCTAGGAAACAAGCTACAGTCTCAAGATGAAGCACCGAAGCTGAATACAAGGCCATAGCTAATGTGACGGCAGAAATAATATGGGTTCAGTCTCTATTAAAGGAGCTCCATGTGTTTCAGCGCAACCCACCTCGGCTTTGGTGTGACAACCTTGGAGCGACATATTTGACAACAAATCCTATGTTTCATGCAAGAACCAATCATATTGAGGTTGATTTTCACTTCGTTCGGGAGCAAGTGGCGCGTAAAGCACTGGAGGTACGATTCATATCATCCAAAGATCAAATTGCTGATGTTATGACCAAGCCATTGCCAAGAGCTCAGTTCACTGTTAGCTGCCGCAATCTCAACGTGAGCAGCTCCCGTTGTGATTGAGGGAGCCTGTTAAAAGTCATGTACTCGTGTAAGCGTATAATAGTGACTGTGCGGTAGTCTCGGCGGGATAGTGGTTAGTGACTGCGTCATTCGCAGTAGTTATGATGCTGCTTCTGTTAGCGTACAAGCAGGGCACGATCCTGCTTAACCGGATCTCAGATCCATGTAAACGTTCATGTAAACGTTGGATGATTGTCTATAAATACAAGGTCACGGTCCCAGGAGGACGTGCGTGTTTGGCAAACTATTTTCAGCAATCACAGTATTGACTACTGACCATGCTTCTCAGCTGAATTATCTAGCTAAGCTACTCACATCTGAGGTAGAGATTGACCTCGTGATTGAGGAAGCTGCAGCCTCGGACGCCGGTGAGCAACGAGGTTATCGGCACGAACGCCATGGAGATGACGTCCGGGAAGCTGTTGATCGTCGAGAGCCACCTGCTGTGGCCCTGACCACTGTCGACGCCGCCTCTCCTAATGTGAATGCTGACGATGTCCTTGTGACATGAATTGACATGCAACCAGATTATTTGGCATTCTTGGGTGAGGTAGATAATCACATCGTGAGATGGGTAAATCAGGTGCGAGGTGCTTACATCCTTGTGAGGGACAACCGGTGATCTGAACGTGTGCCAGCAAGCTGAACCAGGACCGAAATTTCCCTGTACCATATGGAAGACTTCTTAAAAAATGTCCTTCCAATTCACATTAAACTTCTTGTGGATAGTCATTCCTCTGAACAAATAACATTATAATGTTTCTGATTGAACGGTTGGATCTAAACATGCTGACATGCTGTCACAAAATACTATGTACAAACGCTCAATGTAATTTTCTTGCAAATAGAGAGAGTGGGACCCAAGAAGCAAGCATTGGCAAGATCATATGAATATGTTGGCATAATGGCATGTCGCTCTTGGTTTAGTCCTAAAAGAGATTGCACACCCCTAAAAGAGATTAAAGATTGCATTTTCCCTGAAGTACTTGCAGAGCAAAGAACTCACATTTAGCCCCCACGAAAACCTGTTGTCTCTGGCGGTGACGGTCTCCGCGTGATCTTGGGAGAACTTGCCGTCGGCCAGCTTCTTGAGCCGGCACTGCACGTCGCTCTGCGTGAGGCTGGACCGCTGGAGCCCTTGAGCTGCTTGATGCAGACCACATCATTCCCTCCCATCTTTACTCCGACGATGACGTGAGTCCCGTACCTGATACGGAGGGTTTGCCTGATCTTCACGACGTAGGATCAGCGAGGATAACTGATGATCCATGCAATCTGACGAAATGATGGCGCCAATAACCATGCTGGTTAACGGAAGCCTGTGATGAGAGAATTCGCCCAACCACACGATATGATCGATGCGTCTACGAGACCATGAGAGTAGACGCACGTTGCTGCAATTGATCTTGAGCAACCAAGAGAACAACAGTAGAAGAGACTCCCAATTCCCACGGGGATGCAATTCGCAGTCAGCCGGGGAACAAGAGTTCAATTTATAATCAATATGGTCATGGGTTTTTGATACAATGGGGACTAATTAAATAAGAGACAAGGAATGATGGCTAGGAGGGAGAGAGGGACGAATTCTGGTCGTCCAAGGGTTTGGGGGGGCGTCCACCACCCGGGCCACGGCCCGATATGTTTACAAGGCCCGAGTTTGGTCCACTGGTTGGTACCGCAACTTGTTTTGATGATTTTTCGAGGCTACAAAATGAATTTTGAGGTGCGGTCGGGTCCGTTGGAAAGCTCTCGTCGTTATCTTTTCGTAGAGTCCAAGAACTTTGAATGCCGATGTCGTATGTGGCCAAGGCATCCGTTTGAAGTCGAGCTGCGCGTAGAAGACCGAACCAGACTCGTGGACAAATTGCGCTCTTTCTTGGGCCGGTCTTGGTGCGACGTGGCTTGTGGGACCTGAGTGTGCCGAAAACCTTTCGTGAATATGTCTTGAGCTTGAGGAGGCGGCCATGGTGGAGGCCGAACTGCTGGCGGCGTTGGCGCACTATCAACACGACGAGCTTGTCGGCTGTGCACGCTACTTGCCTAAGGTGGCAGTCGATGAAACCATACGGGGTGATTAGGTGTCTTGGACAGCAGCAGCATCATCATGTTGGGTGTTGGTATTAGTGCAGGCGCAATTGGTGCAGGAGTAGGAATGTCCTCGTCATACTTCCTCTCTTGAAGAAAAGCCGTCATCGGCTTTTAATAATCTGAAAGTATACTAAGCAAAGAGAACATGTATGCATGGTGTATATATATGTCATCCATTTTTACACATGTCCTGATTAGCAAAATATGATTCACAAAGTAATGGCATATTTTCATTGCAATCCATTTATTCACATCATTCTCTCTCTCTTGAGAAAAAGTCGTTCTTGACTTTTGCAAGTATTGAACCAAGTTATATGGGGTGTTCCATGTTTCGACTACGCTACTCTGATTTCTTTTGTGTGATTGCATACTACTGATTAAGTGAGTAGGCAACAAAAATTGATCAAAAGAGGTAGAAGATTTACATTTATCCTTATCAAAGTAATCAAGACATGGTTTACCAAATGAATGCATTTTAAAAACAGCCGGTATTGCACAAGTAATGCATATTTGATAAACAACAATGTTGTTATCTACATCATAGTCAACGATCATAATGAAATTGCACATGTTTTGTAACGATCTTAATTTTTCAGCAACATAATGAATTATACTAGGTAGCTCTACGTATTCATCGAACACAACATATCCAAAAACATTATGATTAGGTATTCGTGAAAGAACCTCCTTTCCAGTAATTAAGTCCACATTCGATCAATTGAGCAAATCAAAATTAGACCATGGATTTGATATTTGCAGGGGTGATCGCAAAGGCGCATGAATACTTACCTGATTAACACCACTGTTACCTGCAATATCCTTTCCATCGATTGTACGTGTTGGAGACTGTTTAGTGTGTACATCATACGTAGGTAACTCATCGTCTTGTTCGTCGATTAATACGGGTTCCTTTGCACTTTCATACTCTGCATTGTGATTAACCTGCAAGTTAAGAGAGACAACACTAGAAGTAGACATTAAGATGTTAGTTTCAAAAACATCCTCACTTTTGCTATCATCTACTTCTCTCTTTTTATTCTGATTCTTTTCTCTCACTCTTAACCTGGATGTGCTCAGCCTCACATATGGTGGAATCACACAGCTCACTCTTTTGGACTCTCTAACTCAATTTGGCTATCTGGCTCTCATCCTTACATGGTTTTTGATTAATTTCATCTCTATTAGATCGTGGGCCAGCAATGTCACTTTTACCATCAACCAAGACCTTTTTCAGCAAAGGGGTAGTATTACATGATGCCTTTTTGTACCAACAAAAAATAAGGCATGTTGCATCATAATTCTTCTTTCCTCCTTGATGGCATAATCCACAAGATCTTGCATAGTACCATCATATTTTAAACGAACAGTGGCAGCGATGTTGGAATTCAAACATTCTTTGAAGTATCCCCTCATTGCATATTTCTGAGTGATATTTGCACGATACATGGCATATTCCAATTTAACATAATATGATTGAACGGATCTACGCCCTTGATAAATGCTCTTTACTTGATGAAGTAATCCTTGTTCATATTCATATGGCACAAACTCCAATCTCATAACCTCCTTCAAATTATCCCATGTAGTGACATAATACTTTTCAGGATGACGCTTCCACCAAGTGTGTGCATATTCTTCAAACCCATAGTGGCTTCTTTCACTTTCTTGTTATCAACGAGCTTATGGAATTTGAGGTCATTTTCATGATCTTCCACCCACATTAAGTACTCTTTTCGGTCTGTACTTCCATAGAACGGAAAGTACAAGTGTCCAGATTCACGTCATGATAAACGAAATCCTATCATTGTTAGTACGAAAATAATAACCAGCAAATGTGTAATATATGTGGACTTTGTGGAGATAATTCAATCTCACCCTCTCTTACCAACCGAAGTTCTTGTGGCTTCTCCTGCTTTCTGCAAACGACACTTACCCTCGTGGTCAAAGACAACAATCACAAAGTGATAGATCAAGCGAATGCAAATCGAGGTTCGTTACCGACGGTTGCTTTTATATGGAGCTTGGTATGAAAATCCTACTCAATCTTTTATTCCAGATATTGTTCGATTAAGTAGTTATCCAATGAGATATTAATTGCTATCATTGCTGATCACAAGTATGTGTAGGAACGCACACAACAACGATAATGGAGCTTATGCAATCAAACAAGTAAGCAAACAATGATAAAGCTCTATTGCACAAGTTATAGATAGACGCTAGCTTAATATGATAGCACAACAGGGCACTTGATTGCTCAAAACAAAAATTTCAGCAAGCTCTCTTTTCAATTTTCTTTCTTTTCGTTTGCACCTTTTTTCTCCTTTTTTCAACTTTTTTTGGTGCTTTAAACACTTTTAGTACAGCGAGAGCACTCAAAACAAGATAATATGATGATATTATGAGCAGCCCAAAACTAAACCTAAAGCTAGTCTTAATAGGTGCAAAGTTTTCACAAATGATTAGGGTTTCGGTTCGCACTACTTTTCTGCACAGCAAGAAAGATTGAGTTTTTGCGCACTGTTAGAGGCAGAATTATAAAATCTCAATATGGAAAGAGTTGTGGGGAATTTCGTTAGCTTTCCAAAACATCCAAGAATACAACAATCCGAGTTCGTATACTCCAGATATGATCAAAATACTGACTGACTGTCAATCTGATTACGGGATGAAAAAAGTGACGCGAAAAAAAAGATATGATTAGCAGCTAAAGCAATGAATCTAATGGATAAAAACCTAATTAAACTCACCAAAAAAAACTTAGATCAACTAAGGCTAAAGGCACTTTTTATGTCTTTTTGTGTATAGGACGAAAAATTAAACTAAAGAACTAGGGTAATTGATCCTACCGTGTCAACCGCTCTGATACCAAGATGATACGGAGGGTTTGCCCGATCTTCACGACGTAGGATCAGCGAAGATAACTGGTGATCCGTGCAACCTGACGAAACGACGGCGCCAACAACCGTGCTGGTTAACGGAAGCATGCGGCGAGAGAATTCGCCCAACCACACGATATGATTGATGCGTCTACGAGACCATGAGAATAGACGCACGTTGCTGCAATTGATCTTGAGCAAGCCAAGAGAACAACAGCGGAAAAGACTCCCAATTCCCACTGGGATGCAATTCGCAATCAGCCGGAAAACAAGAGTTCAATCTATAATCAATATGGTCTTGGGTTCTTGATACAATAGAGACTAATTAAATAAGAAACAAGGGATGACGGCTAGGAGAGAGAGAGGGATGAATTCTGGTCGTCCTAGGGTTTGGTGGGACGTCCTCTACTCGGGCCACGGCCCGATATGCTTACGAGGCCCGAGTTTGGCCCACTGGTTGGTGCAGCAACTTGTTTTGATTATTTTTGAGGCTACAAAATGAATTTTGAGGTGCGGTTGGATCCGTTGGAAAGCTCTCGTCGTTATTTTCCGTAGAGTCCAAGAACGTCGAATTCCGATGTCGTATGTGGCCTGGGCATCCGTTTGAAGTCGAGCTGCGCGTAGAAGATCGAACCAGACTCATGGCAAATTGCGCTCTTTCTTGGGCCGGCCTTGGTGCGACGTGGCTTGTGGGACTTGAGTGTGCCTAAAACCTTTCATGAATATGTCTTCAGCTTAGGGAGGCGGCCATGATTGAGGCCGAACTGCTGGCGGCGTTGACGCACTATCAACACGACGAGTTTCTCAGCTGTGCACGCTACTTGCCCAAGGTGGCGGTCAATGAAACCATACAGGGTGATTAGGTGTCTTGGACAACAGCATCATCATCATGTTGGTGTTGGTGTTGGTGCAGGCGCAATTGGTGCAAGCGTAGGAATGTCCTCATCAGTACCTGTCAATGAACCTGTTGGAAATAGCAAGACAGTAGTGTTATACTTCTAGCTCGTTGCGCGGTGGCGGCCGGCGGCGAGCGAGGGAGTTGGAGGACGTACGTGGCGAGCGCGGGGGGAGGGGGGTCCCAGAAGAGCGGGACGTCGCGGGCGACGAGGTCGTGGAGGGCGGGGCGCACGCGGCCTCGACGGTGTAGAGCTGGACGAAGCGGCCGTCGAAGCAGAGGCTCCGGGTGGCAGCGGTGTCGCGGTGCCAGCACCCGTGATAGTCGAACATGGCATTGAATGCGCCCGACGAGATTTTCCCCGACACTGACAGCGACTGGTTCACCTGCTCCGCCATCTTCGACGACGACCCACCAAGCAATCATCACAGCGATAGCTCAATCTCTAATCGAATCACGCGGTGGGGTTTTGTATTTTGAATTTTGAGTTTACTTGGGAGAAGGAGAGGACGTCGGAGCGGAAGTGAGTGCGCTCGGCCTTGGCGGGCGACGATCCTCGGCGGCACGTCGGGGACGAGGGCGCCGCCAGGGAGGAACAGCTCCCGCGCGCGCACCGCCGGCGACCCCGACCTCGACCAGCCACTCGCCGTGCTTAACGCGCCCGAGGCGGAGGTCACCGGTGAGGTCGTACTCGCACCTTATGGCCGCCTCGGCCACGCCCTGCGCCGTCATCCCCTGCCCCCCTCCCGCCGTCGCCGCCGGCCTCATCGTCGTCCCTGCCCCCGTGCACTGCTGCGTGCACTATAAACTGCACGGTGGTGGTGGTGCGTTGCGTCTCGGCGAGGATGGCGATGACGACGGCGGAGGTGGAGTCAAGCAGTCGGTGGGGGGCTGATGAGTGGGGCCGGGAGGCCGTTGACGAGGTCTCGGGGACCTGGTCGTTTTCACCACGGACGGGAGAGGGGAATGGGCGCTGACTGGCCTATTTCCTAATGGGCCTGCTCCCTGATCCACTGATGGGTCCGCCCTGCAGGCACGCTGCATCTTTGCTCCCAGCCCCCAGGTCTATAAAAGCGGCGAATCGTCCTCCGTGGCCTCCGCCGTACGCGTGTCACGCTCCTGCCGTCCGATCCAGCCAGGCGCGTCTCTCTCCACGGACCTTGTGGCTTTAGCTCGTTCGCAGCTCGGTTCATCCGTCGCTCGTTCCCAGCCCTGCTGCCCAAAGCGCCCCTCGACCGGTCACAGTATCAAATCCCTCAAATCAAGAAAATCCCCTCCTCCAACTGAAGAACCCTAGATGGGCGGCCACCTCAAATCGAGAAAATCCCCTCCTCCATCTGAACCCTAGAGGTGCGGCCACATTCGTACGACATAGCAGTGATGACCTCGGCGATTGAGCAAGCTTAAATAAAAAAACAATGGGGGGAAAACAACAGAACTCATAACAGATCATTCATGCATCCAATATGTGGAAAGGTACAGCATCATATCACTAGATTGAGTCTAGGATGAAGCCTTGGAGCACCATAACGGAGTGAACATCTCAACCACTGAATTTTGTAATAAAAATCTGTTATGCGCGGCAGTATAATTTGGTTTGAGATAATCAATTGCTTTGATGCAACCACCTGACAACATTCAATTTATTTGTTACAACCCTCAATTGATTTGAGATTTCAACAATTTATTTTCAAAGCAAGACTTGTGTCTAGTCTACCAAATTGTTCAGACCACTGCATCACATACAAAATGCAATCACTGCCTATAAGCAACTATTGTTTGTGATGATCCATTGCTTCTAAAGACGAGCAATCTGTGCCCACAAGCAACTATTGTTTCTGATATGCACTATAGTGTGGATATTGGATACTGACCTTTTTTTTGTCAGAACAAGAAAGGGATTTTGCCTTTTTTGGTTTTCATGTTTTAAATGTCGGCCACCAGTGCTATGTATTCTTAAGCAAGCTCAGAAGCTCCCTTATATAGTACATGTGTGTTCCTTAATACTTGGTTAACATGAGCCATGAGGTTGGCATCCAGAACCCCTCCAAAAAATATCTCAATATGCTAATTAATAATGATTTTGAGATGCCTAAAAAGCTTTCGCTATGCATGAGCTGAACTAATATAATGGTGCACTGCTTATTTGTGACCAGTGTCACATGCATAAGTGAGTAGGATAGCAATACCATCCTTGTGTTGCTTTTCTGATAATCTCTTTAATTACTTTGTAACAAACAAGATGTACAACCAGACATGGGACAAAATGTCAGCTTCACCAAATAAACATTTGTCTGTTTTCAATTAATTATGTTTCAGACTTTTTTTGAACAAGATTATGTTTCACGCTTGTGATATTTGTTCTTAACTTCCTATTACCTCTCATTTTGGTTACTTAGTACACGTGCACCTGATAGGAAACCATATTGCTGGTACCTTTTAGCATCAGAGAAGTGTGTGATTTACTAACTAGTGAGAGGGATTCTTGTTTGCAGCAGAGCTGAGCTTAGACTTTGCTGAGTGAATATTTTGAATTTTGTGTGATGAGATGATTTTCCAATTTTATGATTTAATAGAGGACTAATCTTGGACTAATATTTTTGGTGAGATTTGGACATATATGATTGATTTTGTAGAAAAGAAGAAAAAGAAAAAAGAAAGAAAGAAGAAAGAAGAAAAGAAGAGGAGGAGGGCTGGCGGCCGGCTTGGCCCATGGACGAGACGCGCGCGCGGGCGGTCAGCCTAAGAGGGGCGGTCGGCCCGGTGCGGGGCGCGCGGCCAAGGAGGGGCGAGCGGCGCGGGCCCAGTGTGGCATGGGGGGCGCGGCCTAACGCGGCGGCAGCTGGCTTGGCCTAGCCCAGCGGCCCAGCTCGGCGTGGGTTGGCGTGGGGAGCGGCCGAAGCCCAGGTGGGGCGCACGCGCGCGAAGGAGGCCGAGGCCCAGTAGGACGAGGCAGGCCGGAGGCCGACCCGAAGGAGGGAATTGAGCCCGAATAGGGTTCGAGTTATTTTTGTGTATAAAAGGGACCCGAGAAGCTAGGGTTTAGTACGTTTTTAGGGTTTTCGAGGAGTTAATGACGGCTACGAAAATTAGATCAATTCCAGTGGCGATTAGGGGTGATTAGAGAGAGATTAAAGGTGATTTTGAAGGGTTTTGTGCTTTCATGTAAAGGAACCACATGGCGTCAACGTGCAATAAAGATTGGTGGTTTTGGTATTTGTTCTCTCTCTTCTCGTGATCGTTTTACTTACTGTTTTGCACTCGTTTAGTACTGTTTTAATTAGTTCTTCCGCTGTTTAGTATTATTTAGCTTGTTTGGGCTTTAATTACGGGTATTTAGCGCCACCGATCCTACAATTGGTATCAGAGCGGGTTCGCCCTAGGTCTAATCTTGTGATTAGGAGTGATGGCGCAATTTTGCACTTTTGCCATGATTAAACCTCCTGTTTTTAATGGTGATGATTACCCGTATTGGAAGGTTCGCATGCAATCCTTTCTTCAATCTCAAAGCAATGAATTATGGGAAATGGTAGAAACCATGTATGTGAAGCCTAAAAATATTACCACCAGAGAACAAAAGAATCTTTTTACTCTCAATCAAAAAGCAATGAGCAATAAAATTTCTAATCTAAAAACTATGCATGAAATCTGGGAATCTTTGAGAATTACTCATGAGGGCACTAATGATGTTAAAAATGCTAAGATTGAGTTGTTTACTCGTGAATATGAAGTATTTGCTATGAAACCTGAAGAAAACATTAACGATTTTGCTGCTCGATTTAGTGAATTGGTAAGTAAGCTTACATCACTAGGTAAGGCTCTTTCACAAGAAGATCAATGCAAAAAACTTCTTAGATCGTTAGATCAAAAAGTGTGGCACTTTAAAGTAACTGCAATAACTGAATCTAAGGACTTGAGTACATTGAAATTGGATGCTTTGTATGGTTCTTTGAAAATTTATGAGATGGGTCTTAGCCAAATGGATTTTAATACTAATGATGCTCCTATTGCTCTTGCCACTGTTGATAAATTTAAACAAAAGGATTCTGAACAAGAAACTGAAAAGAGTGTTGATGACATGAATTTGGATGAACTTGCTAGTCTTTTTCAAAAAATTTCAAGCGTCATAAAAACTAAGTTTGGTAAAAATAAAAAGGATCTTGTAAAGTGTTTCAATTGTAAAGAACTTGGTCATTATCAAAGTGATTGTCCAAAAATTGCTAATGCTAACAAAAATTCTAGTGCTTTTAGAAAGAAAAATTTCCAGGTTCCAGGACGAAGCAGACACTTCAGAAAGCATTCTTAAACATGATGGAGGAGCTTGATCTTTCAGATGGTGATGAGGACGACCATGATCCCTTGGCTACACTTGGCGAGGATGACGACATAGCTGACATTTATCTTGTTGGAAGGAAGACGTGCTTTGGATCATTTGATGATGAAGACAATGAAGATGAAGAAATTTATGAGGTAAGCGATTCTGAAACTCGTGAAGTTTTTGAATTACAAGAAAAAATGTGCAATAAATTGTTGAAAAAATGCAAAGAATTGAAACTAGAAAATGAAAAACTTCGGTTGTTGTCTAATAAAAGGACTGAAAATTGTGATTCATGTGTAAAATTAAAAAGAAAAATTGTTGATCTTCAGAGTGCTACCTGTGATGCTTGTGAATTTTATAAGAGTGAATATGCTTTGTGGAAATCTAGTACTTCATCCTGTGAAAATTGCATTTCTTTAGAAAAGGAGGTGGTTTCCTTGAAAAATTCTTTAGAGAAAAATGATTCTTCCACTTTAGAAACACAAGTTAATATTTTGGTAAAAGAATTTGCTTGTGAAAATCTTACTGGGATTAGAAAGCAATTGATTGAACTCGAAAAATGTCGTCATGGTCTTATTTGTAATCGTTGTCCTGATCTTATTCAACAAAATGGTTACTTGAAAGCCAATTTAGAAAAGATGTTAAATGGTGAGAAAAATTGAACATGATCTTGGATACTTCTAAATGCTCTTTTATGAAGTAAGGTGTAGGATATATTAAGAATAATTGTTCTCAAGCACCGACACATAATGATCATGCCCCCTCAACCTCAATTGTAAAGAAAATATTTGATTTGAGCTCTGCTAACATTTCTCAAAAGAAACTTGTGAGTTGTTTTAGTTGTGGTAAATTTGGACATATGAAAGTGAATTGTTATGCTAATTTGGGTCCGAAATATTGGGATAATTTTCATCGTGTGAGTTGCTATAATTGTGAAAAATTTGGTCACTATGGTAGAAACTGCTATACTTCACGTAACCTTGATAATGAGGCAAATAAAGTGAAATTTCAGCATCATTACAAGTCTCATTTTAGTGTGAATAGAGTTGTAAATCAAAGAAAATTGGTCCCTTTTGACTTACACAAGATGGCCAATAAATAAGAAGCTTTTCTCATAAAACTGGTGTCAAAACTGCTTGGGTTCCTAAAAAGTCAGTAAAAAACAGTAATAACACTTCTCAGATTTGGGTGCCTAAACGTGTTTTTCATCCTAGATTAAAGGCCAAAGGCTTGAAAGTAAGTGGATAATCGATTCGGGTTGTTTAAGGCATATGACTAGCAATAAAAATTGTTTTCAAGTTTAGAAAAAGTGAAGAATGGTGGCAATATGTTATTCGGAATTTGCTTGGTTAAAAGGTGAATTGGGTCTCATGCACTCCAATAACATCATGTAGAATAGCATTTGCATTGTCTCATATAGTATAAGCATTGCTTATTATACTAGTTGAATACTTATGTTTATGGCATTGAACTTTCACATGACATTATTTATTGACAAAGCCAACTTAGCTGAGTTGATTTCTCACTGGTGAGAGTGGATTGTTTATGAGTTTATAATAATCAATTGGATTTGATAAATTTGACATAAGGGTTATTCTTTCAAAATTTAAAATTGCTAATGTGGTTCTGAGTACTATTTTTGAGCAATTTTAATATAAGCCAGATGATCATGATGAGTCCTTGACCAGAAAGCAAAAAAAAATGCAGGGCAAATTTAATAATGTGAGCATGTGCTTACGAATTAGTAAAAGAAACAAGGTCAACCTTGTCTTACCTGCAATGAAAAGATGCAAGCTCAAACTTGCCATATAGGTAAAATAAAAAAAAGAAAGAGGGAGAATTTTTTTAAAAAAAAATGAGATGAGATAGAAAAATGATATATGAAAAAAAATCTTGGACAGATAATTGTGAGTCTGGTATTTTTGTTTTTCGCTCAAATCTAGTATCTTTCTTACATGGGCACATTTTCTATATATTATATATATATTTCCTAATTGTTCGTATTTACACGTCCATGAACTTATTGTTTTCTTATAAATTTTTTACTCAAAAACTGGTAGTTGATACTTGACTATGGAACAGTTCATGAATTTTAAAATGTGGAGATGATCTGCTTTAATATTTGTGTTCACCTTGAATAATTTGTAATGCTTGATATGTGTGCATCTCATGGCATATTTGCATAGTTCATGTGTGTGTGTCTTTGATGTGTGTTTTGCTAAAGGGGGAGAGTGAGTTTTGCATAAGTGTTAGAGTAAGTGCATGTGTGCATGTGTGTGTTTTGCATTAGAGCATGTGTTGAGGGGGAGAGCATAAAAGAGATAAAAAGAATTGAGGAGGAGAGCATAAAAAGAAGTGAAATTGAATTGAAAGGGCGTATTGTCAAATCACTCATCAAGGAGGAGATTGTTGATTGAATATTTTGAATTTTGTGTGATGAGATGATTTTCTAATTTTATGATTTAACAGAGAACTAATCTTGGACTAATATTTTTTGTGAGATTTAGATATATATATGATTGATTTTATAGGAAAGAAGAAAAAGAAAAAAGAAAGAAAAAGAAAGAAGAAAAGAAGAGGAGGGCTGGCGGCCGGCTTGGCCCATGGACGAGACGCGCGCGCGGGCGGTCAGCCTAAGAGGGGCGGTCGGCCCGGTGCGGGGCGCGCGGCCAAGGAGGGGCGAGCGGCGCGGGCCCAGTGTGGCATGGGGGGCGCGGCCTAACGCGGCGGCAGCTGGCTTGGCCTAGCCCAGCGGCCCAGCTCGGCGTGGGTTGGCGTGGGGAGCGGCCGAAGCCCAGGTGGGGCGCACACGCGCGAAGGAGGCCGAGGCCCAGTCGGACAAGGCAGGCCGGAGGCCGAACTGAAGGAGGGAATTGAGCCCGAATAGGATTCGAGTTATTTTTGTGTATAAAAGGGACCCGAGAGGTTGGGGTTTAGTAGGTTTTTAGGGATTCCGAGGAGTTAATGACAGCTACAAAATTAGATCAATTCCAGATACGATTAGGGGTGATTAGAGAGAGATTAAAGGTGATTTTGAAGGGTTTTGTGCAAACTTATCAATTTCGTTCCGTTCTGGCTGAAACGGGCGGAACATTCCGTTCCATCGTGTAAAACGGAACGGAATGAGCTATTTTCGGTACCGGTCAACATTTCGGTCAATACCGGCCGGAATGGCCGGATTTGCCATTTCGGCCGGATTTGCCCATTTCGGTCAATACTCCCTAGTTTCAAACTATGAAGTACGATGAATTGTGAGCTATGTTTGAGTATTATATGAATGATTTATGTATGTCAATGTAAATTTTGGCAAACATATTCATATTTATAATATTTATTTTATTATATTAAAAATACGAAACGGTACGTCGGAATGGACCGGTACCGAAATATTCCATTCCAATAGAAATACCGGAATGGGCACCGGAATGGAATTGACAAGTTTGGTTTTGTGGTTTCATGTAAAGGAACCACATGGCGTCAACGTGCAATAAAGATTGGTGGTTTCGGTATTCGTTCTCTCTCATCTCGTGATCGTTTTACTTACTGTTTTGCACTCGTTTAGTACTGTTTTAATTAGTTCTTCCGCTGTTTAGTATTATTTAGCGTGTTTATGCTTTAATTAGGGGTATTTAGCGCTACCGATCCTACAGCCTTTCTGAGTTGTCTGTATAGGCTTTGAACTTGATAATATTCAGTGCTCCGCCATTTGGTAACTTCAAGGAACAACCAGGGCTTCCTCTGCTCCATGTGTGGCAGTGAATCAATGAGCCATCAATCTCAGAATTATCCACCATGGGACTCATCCACTAATTGACTTTTCAGTTATATACAAGAACATCAACAATCAATTACAAGAAACCATCTCCTTCGCTTATGCACAAAACTATGGATACCAGATGAAAGCCATCCAATTAAATCACAGAACAATTTATTCATTTAGTGATTCATGAAATTTTCACACAAAGCAATTCTTACACAATCTTGATGAACACAATCGCAACTTTACAATCACACATGCTATTACATTACAAAATATCACTTAAAATATCAAGAGTTCAAGAGGAAGCTATTTCTCAGATTTGAACAAAATAATGGTGCTGCCGAGGAGAATATGATGGCTCTCGGCTGGGTTTTCTAGGGCGAGGGCGATGAGGCCGGACTGGGCGTAGTAGGGCAAGTCCAAGGCGAGGGCACCATCACCATGGTGGGCGCATGCATTACTGCGGCAGGTCCAGACGGCGCCAACGAGGAGAGGGCGGCCAGGCCAGGAGATCGAGGACGGTGTGGTCGGAGAGATCGATGGCGGCGCTAGGGATTTGGATGAATCGAAGAAATTTGAGGATGGAGTCCAGCGAGGAAAGTACTCAGCAGCTCAG
>SPJY01023938.1:0-13404 GCA_005191435.1 Raddia distichophylla
GGCCCGTTTGGCCAGCTCTAGGATCATTTGGTAGGGGGAGGAGATGAAGAGAGAGAAGAAAGAGGGAAAAAAACGTGTGGGTTAGAGAATAAGATGCCACATATAGACCAAGTAATGCTTGTGTTACTGATTTTACTAGAATTTACCGTGCCCAGCTCGGCTCATTTTAGTGACCAAGCTAGAAGTTGGGCTCATGCTCGTCTCATTAGCGATACAAGCTAAGCCCAAGCCAAGCTTTTACCGAGCTGCACCCAAACCACTAGTTAAAGTTCCAGCCCTAGTTGGCACTTGGCATGGAGCTCCTCCCTGACAGTGATCTTGCACCAATGGTAATGAGTAAACTAGCTTTTTTAGACGCCCGAGTAAACTAGCTGCACAATCTTTTGTTGCTCATTTGATGCCTAACATTATCTAAATGAACTAGATGGATAGTATTTGGCATTGAAAGGATAAAAAATGACATGAGATTAGAAAAATAAATTAAATAAATAGTGTTGGTAATTGAGTGGGCATCCAATGGGCTATGAGCCTTGCCCTTGGGGTTTATCACGAGATGTAACATTTCTGACTTTTTGCTGAAATGTTTTGTCTTAGCATAGTTAGTACGGTGCTTTGTCTAGAAAAGAAAGACCCGTAGAAAAAGAAATGTACAGCATTGTACACATTTCAGAAAATTATATTGACATCACACCAAGATAAGCATTTTGGCAAATGATTACATACGCTCTTTGGGAAGCGGAATAGTCATCGCGCCATCTTGGGGCAGGAGAGTAGGACCTATATATAGTGTCCGTAACAGTTTTATTAAACAATGCATAACGCACAGTAAAAGCCGTTATAATTTTAAGCACTTATCAGACAAGGCTCAACATACGGTGATCCACAGACATGATGGCGAGGAGAGCAGGAGCGTGATTGTGAACGAGAACCAGACCGTCCTGCAGGAACCATAGCAACTTGTCAATATTGCAATGCATGGTATGCAAAAAAAAACTTCAAACATCAGATAAATTTTGAGCAAAACATTTTTCTACCATCCGGGGTAGCTCTGCTGCAAAAGAGTGTCTGATCATGACATAACTAATGAAAATGAATTGTGTCATGCATCAAGTATAACATAAGGGATCAAGGCTCTAGTGCTGTTTACAGCAGCTGCTATATGGACAGGGTTCAGTTTCTATAGTAGAGGAAGATGATCTAAACTCCACATCATTCAGTTAAGTATCTTGAAGAAAGGTGAAGGGAAAGGCTAGTAGTTGAAAATAGATCAGATCACCATAGCGAGAAGTGTGGCGGCCCGGGCCCTCATGATTAGAATAACCTCTACAGTGCCAGCACAAGTCAAATCTCAAAAAAAAAACTTTCAGATTAGTATGAAGTATGTCATACCTGACTCTAGTACGCATATCCTCGGGCCTTCTTCGTGTCCCAAAGAAAGAACAACAGCAATCTCACGTCCAAGAAGCATCTGACGGTCCATCTGATATTGTGCCTCAGAAGCGTCGCGTGAGTCATCAAACTCCACAAAAGCAAGCCCTCTTTGCTTCCTGCATAATTATAAGATTCTGGATTAAGTAAAATCTCATAAGCAAACAAAGAAGTCACATATTGATCATTAATAGCATGTGGCTATGTGCCCAGCGAGTCACCACTACAGTTCATATTCCATCAAACCATCTAAATTTCTTCATTAAGCACAGCCAGTAACTTACTAACTTTTTCACCAAAATGGTAGCATGCTTTCCAAAAAGCAATTAGGAATCCAAGCTCTTCTAGCATCCAAAATTCTTGTGTAACCGCATCTTCACAAAAGGATTCACTTCAAGTTCCTCAAACGTTTGAATGTCATGAAAAGTACTTGAAAGCCACTTTTCTTCATTATATCTTCCCATGGAAGGCCGAGTAAAAACCCTCTTCTCTTCAGGAAATTAATTTTTATCGATAAATCGAATCTTGTCTTCATAAAAGACCTTCATTCGCTCAGACTCTATATCTCACCAAACAAATGAATCGTTAGGACTTTTAAAGTGCTCTTCGAAATGTCCAGGGCTTGTATTTAGTTCAACCCAATACAATCCTAGGAATCATTTCAAAGGAGTGATTCACACCAGGAAAAAAAAAGGCATAAACATGAGACGATTAAGTAAACATATCCTCTATAGGACATGAAAATTAATGGGCATCAAGGAGTTCCTTAAGTTACCTTCACATATATTTGCTAGTGTGATTCTATGATATTGAGATTGCAACAAGAACATACAAAAAAAGGTACATTGATTTTTGTGGTGGATTTTATATAAAAAAAATGTTAAAATCTAATACTGGGGCATTTCTTATCCCTAGCCTTAGGCTGCTTCCTTCATGCAGTCTGTGAGCTGTGAATCTCAAGCAGGGTTTACAAGCCACATGGGATGTTTACAGCCATGAAGATACTGCCAATCACATTTCCACATGAGCAGAAGATAAACACCAGCAATAGTTTATTGTTATAATAAGCTAATTAATAAGAGTAGCATGCCAGTAACAGAAGAATTAATTTCTGAGTGATGTTGAATCTTCAGTAGCTCACCGTGTCTATTTATATCATTATATCCAATCGTAATATTGAAACGAGTCTCTCGGCGATGACACCAAACAGGTTATCATTCTGTATCATAGAAACTTACCCGCTGTAGTAGTCTTTTGGCAGGTAAACATCTTGAATCGGACCAAACTTTTCAAACGGAGCTCGGATTTCCTCAGGTCTGCAAAAAAGTTACCGGTATGAAACATGGTCAAGCATATTAAAAAAATTGGGTGGTGAGGTCAGAATCTATATACCTGCAGTTCAGTGGAATGTTGCGGACCAGGAGGCTTTTTATGGCGCCTTGGTCATCCCATCCACGCAGATGCCTCACGGTGGCAAACAATTCAAAACAAAATAGTTGGTTAATCCATACATCTATCATCTAGGATAGCAATTCAAGAACTGTACGGGATGCTGTAACATCCTCAATTTTAATAACCTTATTTTCAAAATTAATTTTATTTTATAAATATTTAATATTTTATGAGCAAATTATATTAAGCTTCAATTAAATTATTCCCTAATTTATAATGAAAGAAAGCATATGAAAAATATTTTGGCCAAACAAATTTACAAAAAGAAAAAGAAAACTCACCTAGATTTATTAAATTTTGCGAATAAAAATTTCCCAAATAAAATACTCCTTTAACATAAATTAGAAATGAAAAAGGATCTGCAAAATTAAACAGAAAAATAAAAGGCAGAAACCTCTCTGTTGGGCCGCTCTCCCTCCCTCCTCTCGGCCCAACTCCACCCCTCTCTTCCCCGCGCCGCGCCAGCACCAGCCCAGCTGCGCCACCTTCTCACTGCCAGGACGGACCACCTGTCAGCCTCCCTCTTCTCTCCTTCTCTCTGATCACCTGGGCCCACTCGTCAGCGCCTTCTTCTTCCTCTCGCCTCCCCTCTCTCTCTCCCTCGCGCTCGGTCTCTCTCCGCCGCTCCTCTGGACTCCATCCCGGGTGCATCTACGCCGCCAAAGATCGTCGTCGCACGCCGCCGCCGTATTGGACCTCTCCGCCTCCCCATTTCCACCGCGGAGCAGCGCCGCCGCCGAGCTTGACCACTTCCCCGGCAAAGCGGTCCCCCCGCCATTAAAATCCATCTCTCTCTCTCTCTCTCTCTCGGCCGTCGCCGTGCCTCCGAAGTCCACCTCCGCCACCGCGTGCCTACCTGCTCCGGAGCCACGCCGCGCCGTAGCTATGACCGCCATGGCCTCCCCGTGACCGCGCAGCGCCGCCTCTCCAAGACTCCAACCTGTGACACCGACCCCAACCACCGCCATCAATGCGCCCTACCTAATTGGACCCCGCCGCCACCGGAAACGCCCTGCCGCCGTCACCATCTCCGGCCAAGCCGCCACTGCCGCCGTGACCTCACCTCCGCTAGGTAATTCCCCTTGCCGACCCCTCCGGTTAACTCCCCTCCTCTCCAGCTTGCTCCCGAACGGCTCGCCTTCGCCGGAGGAGCCGCCGTCCGCCGGACCGCGCCGCCGCAAGCCCTGCCTCGAGCCACCGACAGGCGGGACCCGCCTGTCAGCGCTCGGCAGCAGCAGCAGCGCTCAGCCGCTCGGCTGGGCTGCGGGCCGGTTCGCGCGTAATGGGCCGGTTCGTCCTGCGTTGGTGCTGAGCCGGTTTCCTAAATTCTAAAATTTATTAATACCCTAAAATTCATATCTAATCCATATTAAATCAGAAAATTGCCAAATAAATTTTATTAAATTCATAAAAATCCCACCTTTCCAAATAAACCATTTCACACTTTGAAAAATTCATTTTTCACAAATGTATTAAAGCGACAGATTCTTAATTTATAGACGCCGATGTCCCTAGACTGGATTGTGATTTTGAGTACTTTCTGACCCGACATGTGAAGGCAAGTCCCCTTGACGCATATTCTAATTTTTATGTTTGTTTGCAAAATGTTTGTGAAATGCTTGGAAATAAAGATGCATGATTACTTTGGTTAAATGATAATTTGGGAGACAAAGTTAATTATTACTTGAAAAAGAAAAAAATGATTTCACCCTGGTATTATTATTTTGCAACCCTAGAAATATTAATGGAATGTGGGTATATTCAGGATCGAATCATGTTTATTGGTGAATGGTGAATCTTGATAATAGCTACAAGATGAGTACATGAAATAATGGCCAGCTTTCTAAGTAGCATTATTTCATGTGGATTGTTGATGGAACTCTATGTTGGGATTTTGATATCATTAGAGATGGTGAAATGGAAAATGATGATTTTATGTTGGGACAAATAATTTGGTACTGATAGAGTGTAAATACATATTTGACTGAGAAGGAAGAACGACTACCGTTAGGGTACGGGGTTACCCTGATAAAACGGAGTCCTATCCCTTAATCAGTCTAAGGACTGTTTTCCTGTGAATCTATGAACCAGGCTCATACATCACGACCTCAAAACTTGTCTATGGGGATGAGCTTAGCTAAGTAAGTCTAGGAAGCTACCGGAAACTATTTCGATTTGAATTCGACGCACCAACGAATGGGAACTCGGGCCGATCCTCGTAGCCCCAGTATCCGGACATTCGGGTGGTCACCTCGCCGTGATAAGTTTTGGACAGCGAGATGGCCAAGGTTGTTCACGCGTGCTCCATATTTAATGATAAATATTTTCCAATAGATTTCTCCGAATAACTGGCTTTGTGCTGTGCGTCTCTGGCTTTGTATCCCTAATACTTTGACAAGCACGTACTAGCAGTCGAGGGTAAAGTGTACTACACTCTGTAGAGTATTATATAAACTATCATGATAGCTGCGCTCTCGGTTATGAGCACGCTTGGTGACTGTTCATATGGTAGCTATATCTCTACTTCTTCCCCCTTTCAAAATACAAAAAGATGAGGTACTGATCACTGAGATTTTATAAAAGAAAGGAAAGATGATGACCGGCAAAGAAATGATTTCTCCTCTTACCTATACTCTGATGATTTTTCTAAAGGGATTTTATATACTTTAGAAAGGCTTTATGAAAATGGTTTTGAAGAAATACCCGAAAGAAATATCCTTTGTACTGAGCTACACGTTGCATTATTTCCTTAGACTCATGCAGTACATTTGTACTCACGTGTCTTGCTTTTATTTTCTTTTTAAAACCCTTTAGTTGGAGAACCATCCCGGAGGAGCGAGGAGCTCTATGAAGCCGGAGATTATGAGGAGTACCGTGGAGCTTAGGCCATGTTCTACTACCTATCGTGCCTGTGGCGTGAAGACTGCAAATTAAATAAATCGTGTGATAAAAGATCGTACCTTAGCAAGTACGAGTATTTGTATTTTTTCATATTGTGTAATGTGTCGGCCTGCGTGCCGGCTTGGTTGTACTATTTTGGGCTTCAGCCCTATGTATTTGAACCTTAAATAATGGCAATGTATCATTCTGTTTCAAGACTATGTGCACTAGCATTGATCCTTGGGACTAGTGTGGTAATACACAGAAGGGCACGGTTTTGTCAAACGGGTCCAGACAGATGCCCCTGATGAACAAGAATCGATCTCTATATCTAGGTCTCGTCCAGTCGTCCTCGCTACACAATGAAGCATCCAAGCTTCACTCCAGGATTCATTTCCCCCCTCCCCATCCAAGCCAAGCGCCCCGCTGCCCACGCCACCAGTCCAAGCCCCCACCTCGCGTTCTTCCCTGCGCTGCCCTACCTCCAACACGTGCGCCCTTCCACGGCACACGTGCGCTTCGTCTCTCGGTTCGGCTCCGTCCGGCGTCGCGGCGGGCGGCTTGGTTCGGCTCTACCGCTCTAGGGACGGAATAAGAAGCCGGGCGGCGCCGAAGCCGAAGTGCGGAGAGAGGGAGGAGAAAGGAAGGAGGTCTGAGGAGAAAGGGTTTCGGACCAGTTACCGCCGCGGCGGCGCAGGAGCTCGACATCGCCGGTCTAGAACACGATCACCCCGCCGCCGCCGCGCGCTGCTGGGACGACAAGACGGGCGCGAGCGAGAGGGGAGACTCGATCCGAGATTTAGGTGCCCAACGGACCGTGTTATCGGCCCAAATACGGAATATACAGTAGCAGGCCGGGCAGGCGGGGGAAAAACTGGAGAGAAAGAAAAGAGCAATTGGGCCTTAGCGTGTGTTTTCTATATGGAAGAAGTCCACTTTACCCTCTCCAACTATTGCAAAATTTTGGTTTTGCTCACTCAATTCTAAAACGGGCATCCAACCTCCCTCAACTATCAAAACCGGTCAAAATACCCCTTCAATCAAAACCACCATGGTTTGGATGACATGGCATCCTAGTCGGCATTTTTTTCTAGAAAATAGATTCACAAAATCTAATAAATGGTAGAAAATCACAGGAACCTCAATAAAATAAAATAAAATATCAAAAAATTTAGAAAAATATGTAGAATCCACATATTCAATAAAAGTATAATGTTTCTATATGTACTTATATGCAATTTTTTTTTGTTGAAGTGTATCTTTTATTGATTAAATAAATTAAGAATTTAGGATAATTTTGTTTGTCTTCCAAAAAAAACTGAAAATTACATTAATTTTGGTAATAACGTAGAAAATAATAAAAAATGCATAAGATAAGTATGCTATTTTGACTGTTGAATTTAATATTTAAATATTGCAATTAAAAGGTCAAACTATCTTTGAATTTGAATTTAAAAATTGCAATTAAAAGGTAAAGCTAACGTCCCGATATTTCTTTTAGTTTTCTTCAATTTTCCTATAAGCCAAACTTATTTTCCATGAAAGCTCAAACTATTTTATCAATAAAATATATTATACGACAAAAATATTTTTTCATATAATTATGCACAAAAAATTATAATTGTTGGATTATACATATTTTTCTATTTTTTAGATATTTTATTTTATTTCATTGAGATTTCTATTTTTTTTACATTTTATTAGATTTTGGGAATTTATTTTCTAGAAACAAATGCTGACTAGGATGACATGTCATCCAAAACCATGGTGGTTTTGGTTGAAGGGGGTATTTTGACCGGTTTTGATAGTTGCGGGAGGTTGGATGTTCGGTTTTAAAGTTGAGGGGGCAAAAGCGAACTGTTGCAATAGTTGGAGGGGGCAAAGTGGACTTTTTCCTTTCTATATTTCGGGCTTTCGGAGGAGCTAATGGGCTTCATTGTTAGTTGTGCCGGCTGGCGTGGACCGAATTTCAAAGTTCAAAATTTACACTAGTGTAAGCTAAAGCCCCGTTGGATTTGAGTTTTGGTATTGATGACAATTGTTAGAGTGACGACAAGGCTAAGAACATTGTGTTTCCTAGTTTCTTTTCTATTTATTGTGTGTGTCGTCGAATTCCGAGAGCTCTTCTTCTATGTCTTCATCCTCTTATTAGCTTTCAAATCCTTTAAATCTGCATAGCAAATGCTCACAAGACTTCAAACAAAATTGAACACAAATCTTTGGTCAACAAATTTCATCGAAAAGTCAGGCTGGAATGTATGCATTCAAAGGAATTTTAACAATATTTATAATCCAATTACAGAGTGCGGACTACATTGCAGGAGTTTCAAGACTCTTTACAGACAAAATTCATATCAATTGAAGTAAATACAACATACACACACATGATATTACAATTTACAAGAATCTGAACTTGCTACAGATCCTCTTCGCATCTCATCATCTCATCTTGCTAAAGCTTCTGTCATCCTCCACTGTTTGACGCTCAGCTTGAGGGATACAAATCCAGGTCGCAAGTGGATGGCATGGAGGCCGAGGGGATTGCTGGTACTGTCGGAGTCGAGGCGGCTGGAGGGCGCTGCCAGAGTCAACGAGGTGGCAACGACGGACAACGAGGAGGTGGCGACGCAGGGTACCTCCGTGGTGGTGGCAGCAGCTATGTGGAGAGCATGGGCCCCGGGTATCCTCACGAAAGCCCAAGAAGCACCCAGCAGGGGACGGCCCAAGGCGAGGAGAGAAGGACGAGTATTAGTCGGCTACGCTACAAGGCTTGGGCGCCAAGGCAACCATCCAACAAGGAAGGACCACCCCCCCAATCCGGAATGACTATCCACAATTGCACCAAGCCGACGTCAATACGAGTCGGGTCTTACTAGAATAGGACTCTATCCCGAATAGGAAATCCTACCATGTAAGTCCACCCTCTCCACTATACAAAGGGGGTTCGGACGCCGTAGTTTGATAATCAATCCACATACAATCCACAACGATCTCGACATAGGGCCACCCCTGTACTCGAGATCCCCCCATAATAATACCAACCGCAGGAAGTAGGGTATTACCTCACATTGAGGGCCTGAACCTGGATACATCTGTCTCCTACTCTTGTGTTACCATCGAATCTTCGTCTTGTGTGCCCCGTTCTAATTCATTGCCGCCAAGTACCCCTAAGGTTACACCCGTTGATAGTTGGCGCGCCAGGTAGGGGATCGCGTCAAGATCGTCCTCAAGTTTCGATGGCGTTTTCAATCATGCCGGCTGCTATCTTCGCCCCAAGTCAGTCTTTCCATTTTGGGATCCTCGACTTTGTGGCAGACGGCATTGGCAAGCTCCACCTTTCGGATTCGACTCAGATCGAATCTGGAGAAGAAACCAAGACTTTTGCACCCTCGTTTTCACTCGACATGATTGCTACCTTAGCTAAAGCGATTAGTCAAGGACTCGCAGTCGGATCTGGATACGGCAGTGGGCAGGAAAGGCCAATCGGCGACTGCTTCCCTGATTCGGACAAAATCCAATTTGGGGACACATAACGCTATTTCTACCCAGCTCATTCCGCGGTTCGCGCTAGGAGGTGACCTGGTTGATGAGTCCTCTAGGGGATGTCTTGGGGAAACTCAATTAGCACCGTCTGTGCTCGTTGGAGTCGTTTCAAGTGGCTTATCACTCGGACATACCAAACAAGTCAGCTTCTCGCACTCGGATAGTGAATCCGAAGGCGACAATGAAGTTTGCAACTACCGAGACGTCTTCATGGCCAATAGAGGCGACAGCGTCAACGACAATCCAACTCCTTCGGAGGTCGAGAAGGCAGATCAGCTTCGATGCCTAGAGGGGGAGCAGGCGTAGGTGCGCCGACAAGAAGAAGAAGATGCATGAAGGCGCCAGCAGGCGGAAGAGGCAGATCTTAATCAGATGCGCCAACGCGGTGCCCATGTGCATGATGTAATACAGCGGGTCAGGTTGGACGATCATCTCGTTTATCCAACCACATCTGTGAATATGGCTGCCGTAAAGGAGACCTTAGATCAGTTGATCCCAAATCTCCCCGAGGACAGTCCTTTCTTGCCTAACCTGTGCCGGGCGACAACCCTGGCGGAGGCTGCGACAATCTGCAGGCCCAACAGCGTTCGCAGTCAACTCGCATGCCATGTTTGGTTGCTTCCAATCGTGGCAAGTCTCGGAGCTCTCAACGACCTCGAAACCAGCCGGCTCATGCAACTGATGGTGGGTAGGGCCGTCCAATTCTGATACTGAGTGCTTCGTGAAACAATCAAGCCCAAGCCCCTCTTGCATGCGGCGCTAATACGCCACAGCGTGATCTAGATCTTCGTCAGCGGATCGAAGATCACAGGAGAGAACACGAGCAACGGAGGAGCCAAGCCGATCGTCATGACGACAGGAGGAACAACAGGCGGCGGGCTGACATGGCGGAGAGCTCAGCTAGCAGGCGACCATCACAACAAGACCGGCAAGGCAACGGCCGAGAGCTTGAGCCTGAGCCACTCTTGGGGATGAAAGCTTATACTGAAAATCTCCGTCGAGTGCAGTGGCCTGACGGTTTCAACATCAAGGCCGTTGACAAGTATGATGGTAATCGTGATCCAACGAACTGGCTACAAGTTTATGAACTAGCAGTCAATGCCGCGGGAGGGAACCATAAGGTCATGGCAAACTATCTCCCAGTGTCTTTAAAGCCCACAGCTCAAACCTGGTTGACAGGGTTACTTGAGAACTCAATTGATTCCTGGGAAGAGCTTAAGGCACAATTTATCGCCAACTTTCAAGGCACATACGACAAACCTGCCGGGAAGTGGGAGATTGATCAGATCATCAAAAGGAAAGATGAAACTCTCCGCGAATATATCAAGCGCTTCACTCAAAAGAAGAATGAGCTCTGCGATGTCCCTGAGCAAACAATCATCGACGCCTTTCAAAAAGGATGCAAGTGTGAGACTCTGATCAGGAAAATATCCTTGAAAAAGCCAAAGACGATGAAAGATCTCTTTATACTGATGGATCAAGAAGCAGAGGCGGAGACAACAGTGATTACTACCATGGGCAAGCCTGAAGGATCTAAACCTAAAAAGGGTGGCGATGATCAAGGCAAGCCAAAGGAGAAGAAGCGCAAGGCTGACAACACGGTGGCTGCGATGGAGAAAAAATCTCATCAAAAGCCACCCATCAAAAGCTTTTGGACGGACCTTGTCCGATACATACGCAAGGCAAGCATAAATTAAAAGACTGCTATTCCTTGAAGAAAATCGCGGAGGGTATTAGTGAATCTGATCCAAAGGGCAAGAAGCCTGATGGAGATTTCCAAGATACGGAACGCGAGATCAGCTACATATGTGGTGGGCAGGATGCATACGAGTCCAAGCGGAAGCGGAAGCAGAAGCACACCACTCGGGAGACCAGCAACCCCCAATATATGCTTTGGTCTGAGGTTCCAATCACTTTCACACGTGATGATCACTCGGACAAGGTACCATACCCAGGTAGGTATCCCCTGCAGGTACTGAGTCCTGTCGTACGCGGCGTGAAGCTTAACCAAGTCCTTGTAGATGGCGGCAGCGGGATCAATATCTTGTTCGCCAAGACATTGGATGCGATGCAAATACCACGTTCTGAGCTAAAGCAGGGTTCTGCACCCTTCCATGGGGTAATCCCCGAAACTTCCGCAGTTCCCATTGGACGCATCACGCTCCCTGTCACGTTCGGGACAAAAGCCAATTACCGGACCGAGTACCTGAACTTCGAGGTGGTTGATTTCGGGATGACATATCACGCAATCTTAGGAAGGCCAGGCATTGCTAAGTTCATGGTTGTGCCAAACTACACGTACCTCATGATGAAGATGCCTGGCCGCAACGGTGTCATCACACTTTCTGGAAACGTAAAGCAATCTTATGCTTGCGACACGGAGAGTTGTGAGCTGGCTCAAATAACAACGCCTCAGTTGAGTTGGAGAAGATTCGTTTGGCCACGGCAACGCTTGAAGACGAAGGAGAGATTCCTGCCGAGAAGCAGACCAAGCTGTCCATCCAGTCGGCTGAAGGCGCCAAGAAGATCACATGGGACCCGACTGATGACAAATAGGAAGATGCGCTCGTCACTTTCCTTAGGGCTAACCATGACGTGTTTGCATGGAAGCCATCAGACATGCCTGGCGTCCTGAGGAAGGTGATTGAGCACTCCTTAAACGTCGATGAAAAGGTGAAGCCGATCAAGCAACGCCTTAGAAGATTCGCACAGGATCGGAAGGAAGCAATCAGAGAGGAGATAACCAAATTGTTGGCAGCAAGATTCATCAAGGAGGTTTTTCATCCCGATTGGCTTGCAAATCCGGTCCTCGTAGAGAAGAAAAACAAGACACGGCACATGTGTGTCGACTACACCGACCTCAACAAGGCCTGTCCAAATGATCCTTTTGGGCTCCCATGCATTGATCAGGTGGTAGACTCTACTGCCGGCTGTGAGCTCTTCAGTTTTCTGAAGATCAGTCTGAAGAAGGAGGATTGCGAAAAGACTTCGTTCATCACGCCCTTTGGGGCCTTCTACTACATCACAATGCCATTCGGGCTAAAAAACGCTGGTGTGACTTATTAACGTACCATACAGCGGTGTTTCAACACTCAGCTCAGAAGCAACGTGGAGGCATATGTCGATGATGTCGTAGTCAAGACACGCGTCAAGGAGGATCTCATCAAGGATTTGATTGAGACCTTCGAAAGTTTGAGGGCTTTCAAGATGAAGTTGAATCCCGAGAAGTGCGTTTTTAGGGTTCCGTCTGGGAAGTTACTCGGCTTCATTGTTTCACATTGTGGCATTGAGGCAAATCCTGAGAAAGTTGGGGCAATCATGCGTATGAAACCCCTGACTGAACAGAAGCACGTGCAGAAGCTTACTGGTTGCATGGTAGCACTCGGCCACTTCATATCTCGATTGGGTGTTCGAGGCATGCCTTTCTTCAAACTTCTAAGGAAGCAAGAGAACTTCTAGTGGACAGCTGAAGCACAACAAGTATTCGAGGACTTGAAGAAGTTTCTCACAACCCCTCCGGTTTTGGTACCGCCAATGCCTCAGGAATCTCTTATGCTCTATATCAGTGCAACTATCCATGTGGTCAGTGCTGCGCTGGTTGTCGAAAGAGCTGAAGAGATCTCATTGTTGAAAATTCAAAGACCTGTCTACTTCGTCAGCGAGGTGTTGGGTGATTCCAAGATAAGGTACCCACAAGTGCAAAAGTTGCTGTATGTAGTCCTGATCACATCACGCAAAACTGAAGCACTATTTTCAAGATCACGAGATCACAGTGGTTACGAAGTACCCCATTGGAGACATCCTGCACAACCGAGAAGCCACAGACAGAATTTCAAAGTGGGCAGTTGAGCTTGGGGCGTTTGAGATCAAGTTCAAGCCTCGCATGGCCATCAAGTCCCAACCTCTTGCGAATTTCGTGGCCGAGTGGACAGAGACTCAAATACTAGCAGCCAAAGAAAAGTTTGAACATTGGGTCATGTACTTCGATGGTTCACTCATGCTCATCGGCGCGGGGGGTGGGATTCTGTTCATATCTCCAACAAGAGAAAAATTGAAATACGTTCTTCAAATTCTATTTCCGGTCAGCAACAACACCGCCGA
>SPJY01023950.1:7277-59172 GCA_005191435.1 Raddia distichophylla
GCGCACGAACAAGCGGGCGCGGGCGGGGACTTAGGCACTAATGTGCCTAAGTCCAAACGCGGGGGTGTTAAAATAGACACTATATCGACGGCCATGTGTTAAAATAGTCACTATATCGACGGCCATGACAAAACCGTCGACACAGATCGACCTCACTCGACGGTCCTAGGTCAACCGTCGATACATACATGACCTCACTCGACGGTCATAGGTGAACCGTCGACAGAGACGTTACATAACTCGACGGTTATACCTCGGCCGTCGAAACTACTAGGCCTGCCGGCACCTGTGTCGACGGTTCCACCTCAGCGGTCGATACAGTCAACCATTCAATCGACGGTTCTAACACGGCCGTCGACACTACGCTCCCACAAGCTTCTGAATCGACGGTTTTAACACCGCCGTCGACACTGATGTGCCCGTAACTTGACGGTTCCTCAAAAGCCATCGATACTAAAATGTCAACTACACATAATTTGATTTTTAAAATTACAACACAAAAAAAATTTCACCTCAAAAATAATGCGTTCACGTTTGTGTATCAACAACAATCAACAGCAAAAAAATAAAAAAATTCCGAGCATCTAACACGACGAGCACATTCGAATGGGATGTTTTCCGGCTAAGTTATAGGTCTTCGTATGGTATAGGTTTTTCCGTTAGTTACTACACATAAAACTTTTATTTCGAAAATTACAATTTCAAATATCAATCAAAACTCATCAAATGTTGTAACTTGGAAAAATGGTTACATTTATTTTTGTGCTTTAAAAATAATTAATATCAATTAAACTGTAAGATATAGGAGGAAAATAGTAAAATTAAAAAATATAGTATCGACGGCATAACGTGGAGCTGTCGATAAAGATAACGCCGTTTGGCTGTCTTAACGTCGTGGTATACTTAGTCGACGGTTTTATTTTTGGCCGTCGAGACTATTGTGTCATAGTCGTATGTATCGACGGTCTACGTCTGGCCGTCGAGAGAGCTCACACTGTTTCGACGGGTAATTTATGGCCGTCGAATTACGTTTTGGCACTCGAAACTATTCACGATTCCTGTAGTGGATCAGGCGACTGATTTGTACATAAGTACGTCTTCGTCGATTTTCTTACATACCTATATGTTTCTGTTATATCTTTTATATGCCATATATATGAAGGTGGTTGATCTGCCGCTTAGAAAATTGACGTCTGATGTCAAGCCGGTCCCGACTGAATGATGCGCGCTCTATCCAGGGGTTTTCGAGTTGGCATCTTGGCTGTCTAGCTGAGCTCAGGCTGGATAAGCCAACCAGGCTGAGTGGAGTGAAGCTGAACGCATGCAGGCGTCGCCTATTTGGTTGCGCTGGAGCACGCACGCACGTACGCCCAAGCTGCGCGCGCGATGGCAGCGACCGGCCGGGCGCCATGCGTACGTGCCTGATCTGATCATCATGCATGTGTAGCTGTGGCCGCCGGGTGCGCGTATATGCAACAGCAAACCTAGCTTGTCCTGTCCGGGCGCGCGGGCTCTATAGCTATACAAAAAATGGAGATGAGCAAGCATGCAGATCGATGCAGCGCGCTGTGGCGCCATTCCGCAGCCACTGTGCCCGTGAGGCAGATGAGATCTCATCAGGTCAGGCCCCAGGGGACCGGACGACGCACCACGCCATGCATGGGCAGCCGAGCTTCCGATGCATGGGGTGCTAGCTTTAGGAAGTAAAGAACATATATATATAGTGGAGAAAGAAAAATAAGTAATACTACTATATTGATAAGCAGTGAAAAGAAATACGAATGGTGTCGGGATATACTAAGTTAGGATGTCATTGCATGCGGTGATGTGGCTTCAGCTCATCTTCGATGGATATTAAGTTAGGACGTGTTAACCCCCGCTTCTGCCGTCGACGAACCAACCAGCCGGGGGATCGAAAAGCTAGCTAGCTAGCGCCACCGGGCTGCCTCGGCGACGCATGCGCAAGTGGCCGGCCACCATCGCTGTCCACTAGTCCCGGGCGGACGGGCAGGGCATGGGCGCCCTGCCATCGACAACCTCACGAGCCAGTCATGTACGTACGTACGTATATACGCACGCTCTTCGTACTACGTATACCTACTGGCTACTGCAGCTCGTAGCCAGGCCGTGTAGAAACGCTGGTTTTGCCTGTTTTTGGAGAGCCTGGCTCGCACTCTTAATTATGCCGGCAACAAAACATCTCTTTATATCTTGGTTCATGCCAGTCAACCAAATATCATCTCACTACGTATGTCCATCGTTAGCCTGGCTGAGCTAAGAAGGCAACCAAACAACCCATATATCATTTTCTTCGAAAATGATATTTTGTTTGAGGTGCTGGAAAATATAGGGAAATAATATGGTGTACAGAAAGAGGGGGACAAAATGAAGAGAATACCTCGCACATGGTTATAGTGTGCCCAGCTTCATAGCCAGAAGAGCACTCTTTTTGGGACGGAGGTAGTACTCCTTTTGTTTCGCTATGTTTATCCATAACTCACCATGCACAATGACCAGGAAAGTAGTAGTTCCAAAAAAATTCAATGTTCAAAGACCACTCATACCCTATTAAATAGTATGTCACAATTGCTTTCTTCTTACTAAGCATTTAATTGAGGTAAAGATGAAAACATTACAGTAACTACATTCTTAATATTTTTAATGGACAAACCTTGTGAAATTTTTTTTTGAGGCTATAAAAGAATATTGTGAAATGGAGAGAGTATTAATTTGTTTCTCGAATATGGTGAGCTCTGCTCTATAGATTAAGTACATATTCGATCACCATGCATGTTTTCAGGTTCTATGTCGGCAATACCGTCCATGGAATGACGATGAGATATATACATAGATGCAGTCTTATACTACATGTCAAACGAGCTGAATTAATTGTGTGCATGTAGGTGGCATCCTGTTGTCACGCCTGGACCGTGTACCAGAACGACAAGCATTTACGCTACGCTCAGCGTGTACTGCATCATCCTCAGCAGTAATAAATCCGTTAATAAGCTTCGAGCCATCCCTCCGGCCGATGGATATAAAAAAGATTTTAAATGGATATATAGTAGATCCCACTCAGTCACAGCTCTATAGTCTCTAGCTAGAAATACTTAGTTGGGTGCTCACGCTTTGTTACGGAATTTTAAAAGAGTGATACAAAACATAAACCACACACATTATTCAAATGAGCTATGAAATTTTAAAAGGAGTAATAGAAAAACTATATTAGGTGCATCATTCAAGTAAGTTCATAGCTCAATTCCACAAATCGTAGAAAATATCAATTATCTTCCCCAAAACTGTACTTTATTGATGCGCAAAGTCTTACCATAATTATCTCATTAGTTAATTATCGATTATAAAACATTAAAAAACTATCTGTTAGAGCATCCCCATGAGGCCCCCTAAACAGGCCTCTATTTCAAAAAATTTCAAATGCAGCAGGAGGGAATCTGATGTATGTGAGAGGGAATTTGCACTGTAGCAGTTACTGTAGCGATAGAGGAAAATTTAGAGGTCCTGCTGGGGATGCTCTTAGCTACTAGTATTACGTACTGAGTCCACTCATAGCTGAACTTATCCATGAAGAAACGACGCAATAAACAAAGAGAGAATTCCCTGTATGCCACTGGAAAAGTTTACAATACCTTATCCGACACTCGAAATTCTCTCATCCCTTACATACCGCTGGTTCAAGTTTTCTCTACCCTCAGTGCCACTACCTTTAAGTCCGTTAGTTTTAGCCATTTAAAAAGTTCATTAATGTTTAAAATGCCCCTTCGGTTTAAAACTTTAAAAAATCATATCTCCTTCATTTTTAACTCCAAATTGAGTAATTTAGATTTTTTTGTAAAATCATGCTCTACTTGCTATTCAAATATTTGTAACATTTGGTATTTTTAGCTTTTGTTCTCCTTTTTTTTGAGACATGGTAGGTTTGATTAATTTTTAATAAAATTTACATTCAGAAAGTTTTAAATTTTTACTTTCAAATCTGGCTATACATAATTTTATGAATCTGTAAAAAATTTTCTCATGTTTTTATTAATTTTCATACTTTGTAACGTATTAAAAAGGCAGGGGCATAATGGTCATTTTGTAACTCCGATATATTCCTTAATTACCACTTGAGTGGCACAAAGGGAAGAAAAAAACTTAAACCAATGGCATATAAAGAAAGAGAGGATTTTCAATAGCAGATAAGGAATTTAAAACTTTTCCAGTGGCATATAGGGAATTCTCTCATAACGAAAAATAATTTCTACCAGGAGTGCCCAGTTCAAACAATATATACTATGCTTCTAGCAAAATAAAAACCAATAGAGAGCTTAGCCATGCTTCCTGAAAAATGAGATAGCATATGCAGGTGCAATGTATAAATTATAACATAAAAGCTCACCATTGTCGCACCCCTCACTTAGCAACGTACTTGCTGAATCAACTTAATATTATTAAAGCATCAACCCATGCTAGATGCCATATTGTACAATTGATATAACTTGCACACGACTTGTTTCTTCACGAGAAGAGAAATTAGCGCAATTGCTTTTTTTTTTGGTGTCCGTTTTTTCTTTTCTGTTTTTTTTTTTGTGCAAAATTGAAGTATACAAGCTTCATGTATGTAAGCTCAAGTAAGTCCATGCTAATGGCATATTTATGCCATTCTTTTGAATGTGTACTTAAGCATAAACTAACACCTCACTATAAAGAGTGGCATTTGAAACGGAATAGAAGAAAGCAGTGGCATTATAGCATGCAGACATATTTGAGTGGAATTCTAATCAAGGCAGGTGACAAGGAGCCAAATTTCCCATTCTGTTTTGCCAAAGAACGTCTTCCCTGGTGGCTAGCAGCGGACAGCGGAGGAAGGTGAGAGCATGGGAAGAAACAACCTAGAGGCATATAAGACAACTCGAGAGTCGAGAGGCGTCAGAGCATAGAGCAAACGTACAAAGGAGAATGCAGAACACAAGGAAGTGAAATAAATTCCTAGAAAATGCAAAGCTGGACGTTGAGCAGTTTAAAGTCTCATCAAAGAGAAAAAAAACATTTTTGAAGTACCAAACAAGTAACAGTGAGGAAGGCACTTGGTAGTCATTCACTCCTTCTGTCCTCCACTCCGGTTTTTTTTTAAAAAAAAACAAAATTAAGCATGCTCCGCCTGAGCAAAGGAAGATCCAGCACATTTTGTTTCTACCTAATGTACTGACCCTTAAATTCGGCAACGTAGGAAGCAAACGGTAAAAATAAATAAATAAATAAATTCCGTTACGTACTGCAGCTGTTCCAAGTTGACATTTGTCGCAAAGAGGCGACACGGAAATCATAAATTTAGGAGATGGTCATAGCATCACCGGGAGGATCGACATATTTTATTATCTATATTTCTTCTCTAAATCATTATTTGTTTCCTATATTTTCATCATATACAACAAAACCTCTATCCTCAAAAAAAACAAAACCTCTATCCTCAAAAAGATATAGAGACCCTCTATAGAGACTTTAGAGAGAGTCTTTAAATTTAGAGATTAAGATAGAGACTCTGTTGAATCATTATAAAGACTGAGACTATCCACAATAGTATTTTCGGGAATTTTTTAGAAAACCTGCTGGCGATGCTCTCATACAATACTTAAAACAAAGGTTAATTAAACCGATGCTATGGCAGAGTTACCGTTCCTAAGAAATGCCATCGTAAGTTCATATATGAATACTTATGATTGTGGAACCAACGTAATTGATATATGCCATTTTGTGAATCTCACATTTTTTAAAAAAAATTATTTTGAAAATTATACTAATTTTAAAGCACCTTATAGACATATACTCTATTCATATTTACACATTTGATATATTCGCCCTCGTCTACTACCTCCTTCATTCCCCCTCTATCGCGCCCAACAGAGTAGAGGACAGTGGCCGCCCCGCTCGCCGCCCCAACGTCGTGCCTACATGTCGTTGCTCTTGCGACCTTTGCGCCATGCTCTGCATTGCTGGCCCCGCGCCATGCTCCACCTCCATGCATGCTCGCCACCTCACTGGGGCGCAAGGGGTCACCGTGGTTATGGGATAGTAACACCGTGCTACCAGCGAGCTTGTCACACCATTGATGCACCGAGTGTACATCAAATACAAAATCTATTCATGCAAATGTGTGTGACACTTTGTTTGTTCCTTAAAAGTGAAAAGTGAAAGTATGTGGTGACATATATTAAAAGTGAAAGTATAGGGTGACATATATTCAATTAACCCATGAAAACAATGGTGCTATACCCGTGACTTGGAAGTTGTCGACAATGATAAGAAAAAAAAGAAAGAAAGAAGACGATACATGGTATTTCTACCGCTACGAGCTAGCTAGTAAACTTTTGAGGTCAACTGAGCGTGCGTAGGTGATTTGACAATAATTTAGTGCGGTCATTTCGGTGGATTTACTTGTACGTAGGATTAATTGTTATACATTCATAAGTATTTCAAAAATCCCCTATACATTGGTTAGCCCACTTTCTTAGGAGAATGCGCAAAGTACATAGTTAATTAATGATAATTATACCTTCGCCATCGAGATCCCTAGACGGACTCTTGGGCCTTGTCTTATTGCATTAGAAATTGCGGTCAAAAGAACTACACAGTCTCTCTCATTGAAGTAGTGTGTGTATGAGTACGTGGCGGTGGCTAACCCAGACAATACAGCCTAATTTCTCCGTTTTTAAAGGGCCTCTAAGATTAAAATGAATTTTAGATCCAATCAAAAGAAGCTTTTCATGTAAAGTTGTTTCAATCAAAGGGTTATTGCATCAAGGAATTTTATATGATAGGAAATTAATTATCCTCTAGATTTGCAAGATTCCAAATATGAGCACTAATTTTTTTTCTTGTTTGCATCCCTTTGTGATTTGCAATGTACCTTTCCTTCTTCCCTCCATTATCTATTTACTCAGTTAATACTATGTATTATCAATTCTGCTGTGTTTTCCAATCCAACACTATTCCACATGCCTAGACCCTAATCCTATCATTCTCATATCCTAGTACTAAAATGCTGCAAATCAAATAGGAGAAGCACTACAGGAAATGATTTTTGTGTCGGCGGCCGCAAAAAGCAATGTCGGCGGCCAGGCTCCCGACAACAGGCTGTGTCGACGGCCAAAAACAGTGCCGACGACAGAACCAGCATCAGGTCACCAGTGACGTCGGCCAAGAGAGGGCCGATGACACTGTCTGCCCTGCCGGGGGCACGATATCGGATTTATGAATTTTTGTTCCCGCCAAAAGGGTTTTGTCCGCGGCCGAACAAGCTGTATCGTCGGCTCTAACCCAGACGACAGTCTGTGGCCACCATTGACGTCGGCCAAGCTTGGGCTGACGACACTTCCTGCCCTGCCGAGAGCACGTTTTCGGATTTTTGAATTTCAATTCCCGCCAAAAGAGTTTTGTCCGACGAGAGACAACCGGCGTCGGGGGGAAGGAGCTGCGGCAGTAGGGAGGCCGACGTCACAGGCGGGGGCTTTGTCGTCGGCCAAGCCAAGGCCGACATCACAGGTTTGGTCTATGATGTCGGCCTTGGCTTGGCCGACAACAAAGCCCCTCCCCCCTTCCACGGCCGGTCGATATGTTTCCAAGCCCATGACCCCTCCGCCCCAAACCCTCGTAGGGTCTCTCTAGGGTTCTAAAGGGTACGCAACGCAACAAAGATCATACCGCTCTCCTCGTTCGGCCGGCGATAAGTCCGAGCTAGGTGCGTGTTCGTATACGGAACTCCGACGTGTTTGGTAGAAGTGTGTGAATTGCAAGCCGATCAAATGATACAACGTGCACATCTCAAAGGAACCCACGCAGATCATCGAATGATAGGCGGGGAGGAGCGTGTAGTGAGATGATAGCTTTTAATAATTCAAAAAATGACCAAACTTTTTATTTGAAAACTTGTACGGAGCGGTAATTATCCGGCGAGAGAGAACCGGCGTTGGAGGGGTAACAATGTTTACTTTGCACTATTCTAGACTCTTTGAACCATATCGTCGTAATTTTGCCTATTTGTGATGTATTTTGGACTCTATGGACCTAATGTGATGTAATTGGACAATTTGAAGTCTTATCGGTGAATTGTTTGTTTACAAATGGTGTGAATGTGTATGTGCTCGAAATTGTGGTGTCGAGCAGCTGATTATATGTGGATATTGTGAGAAAATTTATGAATTTGAATTCTGTTGTGTAATATGAATTTTTGCAGGTTGAAATTGGGTTTTCATATCAATTTTCTGCAATTTTTTCTGCAGGAACAATAGCAGTGACATTGGCCTTGTCCATGCCGACGTCATTAGTGCTAACCAGGGGGCAGGGGCGGGGGATTTTGTCGTTGGCATGTTGCTGGCCGACGTCACTGAGGGGGAGGCTGTGTTGGCGGCCTCTATGTGGCCGACGTCAAAGAGGAGGCCTGGGGGCAGGGGACAGGGAGGGGAGGGGAGAAATGACGTCGGCCTGACCTGTGGCCGCNACGCCGGCCATCGCTCTCGCCGACGTCAAATCTTCGGCGGTTTTGTCGTCGGGATAAATCTGGCCGACGTCATAGAGGGGGGCAGGGGGCTCGGAAAGGTAGGGGAGGGGAGGGCAGTAACGTCGGCCATATCTCTAGCCGACGTCACTGATGGGGAGGATGTCTCGGCAGTCTATTGTCGGCCGACGTCAACGAGGAGGGGCTTGGGGGGCAGGGAGCAGGGAGGGGGAGTGGAGAAATGACGTCGGGAATTTGCTTGGCCGCCGACAAAAGTGAGCAGTGTCGTCCAAGCAGTGTCGGCGGAGTTCTGTCATCGGCCAGCCGCCGACATAGGCCTATGACGTCGGTTTTTTGGACTAATGACGTCGGTTCTGGCCGCCGACACTGAGTTTGATTCCTGTAGTGAAGATGTTGTACTTCTGCGCAAGAAACACCATATAGGATTATTGCATCCTTACCTAGAAAATTTTTCTGCTGCACCTATCTCCTAGCTAATAAATTTATTTGTATATTTGCCCCCATGTTAAAGATTTTACAACTCCACCCCTCGCTGACCGCACACAATGTCGCAATCTAACTGCAATTAACATCGTGATGGACTTTGCAACCGATATACCTCCACACAGCGAGATATGCATACATATTTGTCACATGTGTCTCAGAAAAGTCATAACAAAGTTTTAAAAACTGTACTACATTTTATTACAACTCTTTTATCATTAGAGATACGTGTAAGTTAAAAGTGAACCTTAAATCTACCTATATTACAAAGCGCTACTGGATGCCCCAAAACACACCACGTCAACGAAACCGGCTGCCCCCAAAACGGGGTGCATCACCGAATCAACTATGGCCATCCGATCATCTAGTCAAATAAAATCCGGTCGTTCATACTAAATTAACATTAAAAAGAAATTTTTCGCTTGCTAAAAAGAAGGTGGGTGGCTTGGCGGGTTGGGCTAACTTTTAGCCAGCCACCCACGGATCGAACGAGCCGTTCTAGCGGGATTTGTAAAATGAGTACCTTTATGCTTTGCCGAGATGCAGGGGACCATTTTAGGATTTCATTTCTTAATACCATGACCGATATGACCTCCTGCTTCTATCCTCTCTTTCAAATTGATGTTCCAATATCTTGTCATTTTTTACACAATTTCTTTTGATTTTGTTTTTTTATCCTACTGTTCCATTACGGAAATTTTTTCTTTTTGAAGATTAAGAAAGAGTCGAAATAGCTTGAAATAAATAATAAACTCAGCTGTGCATTTTTTAGCTTTCCCACTCGGAGCGAGCTAGCTTTTAGCCTTGTATTTTTTCCTTTACCATTTTATTTTTTGTAGATCGTAAAAAAATCATAAAAATTGACAGTCCCTAAAATTTAAATCATGATTGCCAAAAAAAAACATCCATAAAAAAATTGATGATATTCAAAAAAATTTAAGTCCAAAATTACAAATAGGTGCGGTCACGTCATCCTTCCCATGGTAAAAAGAAAGAAAACCCTTAAAAATGTTAGAAAACCAAGAAAAAAATAAAAAATTTCATTACAGATGTTGACTGCTATAAAAAAATAGGAAAAACAAAAATCCAGAAAAATACCACAAAAAACTCCAGAAAATTTCTAAAACCGTAAAAAAAATAAAATATAGTTGTGACTTACAAAACTAACGCCATGCGCCACGGACGCACGCGTTGACATTGATAGTATATTTTTTTTACAAACTACTAGTCTCAAAATGACCCGACGGTGTGCTCAAGCTGAAGGAGCGCGAGACGGAGCTGCACGGTAGAAACGGTAAAAACTGTTTATGCTGACTAGCAAACCGGGGTCTCGTGCACGGAACGGCAGGCGCGCGCGCACGCAGGCCGTGTGAGAGCGGAGCGGAGTGGAGTGGAGTGGCCGCGCGAGTGCTTATGTTGGCATCTATAAAAACCAGCGCCTCCGCCACCTCCCTCCTCCGCGCCGGCTTCCACTACTCCACACTAGCGGTAACGCCACGCCACGCGCCCCCACGCCCCCTCCCCCTGGCCCACCACCACCCCCACCGCGGCCGCGGCGGCGGAGCCCGCATCGGCATCGGCATCGGCATCGGCATGGCCGACCACCCCCGCGCGCGCGAGCTCCGGCCGCCGGAGCCGCCGCTCGACCCGCTCGAGTTCCTCTCCCGCTCCTGGAGCGCCTCCTCCGGCTGCGTCGACGCGCCCCGCGCGCCGCCGGCGCGGGGCGGCCTGCCCCCGGCCCCTCCGCCGCCCGCCGCGCTCCTCGTCGGCCCCATCGCCGAGGACGCCGCCTGCGAGCTCGACGACGCCGGAGGGTTCGCCTCCGCCTCCGCGGGGAGCTCCTTCTCCTTCGCCTCCGCCGCCACCTCGCAGTTCATCATGGAGCGGATCCTCGCGCAGGCGGTGAGCCGGAGTCCCCACGTTTCTCTCCTCCTTCCCCCCTTAGTTCTTTAAACCTTTTCTGTTAAACTTCACGGTTCTTTGAAGGAAAAACTCGTCCTTTTCTGTTCGAAACCGGGGATTTCTGTTCGTGGCGACACATCTCTCGACTTCTTTTCCCCATCCGTTCAACGGCGTGTGCTCTGGTCGTTTTTTATTGGGGATTTTGACACCTTAATTTGTTTATTTTGTCTCCCGAACTGCACCTGCATTCCACCGTCAATCGGTTGGTAATTTGTACTTTTCTTCAGGTGGTGATTTCTTCTATTCTTTTGTGAATTCTCAGGATTCCTTGTGTACATCCCACGGCCCCAGTACAAAGATGTACAAGATCCGGCCTTTTTCACATGGGAGTTTATGAATCTTTCGCTTATTCTTCCCTTGATCACCCAAGTTTATTTCTTTTTTGCATGGGTTTCATTCCCTCTGTTTTCCCCTCTGACCCCATGTGGGGAGTTGGGACAAGAAGAAACAGCCAAAGCAGAGATTTTCTCCTAAACAAGGGCAGTAGAACTAGTGTAATCCTAACGTTTTCTGTTCAATCACGCAGCTTAGTCCCACTTTAATGATCAGGGCAGCTATTTTGTATACCAGTTCTTCTGAGAACTAAATTCCATCCACCACCAGCATGATTGCTGCTCCCTTCGGCTCTGTTCTTCTTTCCAACCAGCACAAGTTTAAAAGCTACTGTATCTTTAGTGTGTATTTTCAGTTCATCTGTGAAACAGCTAAACTTGTTGGAATTGGCGTCAGGAAGTGGCGCCTCTCACATCCGGCCGGCTCTCGCACAGCAGCGGCCCCCTCAACGGCGGCGGCTCCCTCTCCGACAGCCCGCCGGTCTCGCCGGAGATTGATGACTCAAAGGTCACTTCTTGCAACCTTTGTGCTTAGTAGTTGACTAGTTTCTACCATTCTACCACTTGTTACCCTTCTTGTGATATTTTGCTAGCTTGCTACTGGTAGTTGCAGTACTATGCTGCAAATTTTTTAATCCTAACCTGGAGGCTTGTGGTTCACTAATTAATTGTTAATAATCGTAGATGTTTTGAAGTGTTTTAATAATCGTAGATGTTTTGAAGTGTTTTAATATTCAAGGCCATTCATTCACTGTCTGACACTAGTGGACGCACAATTTGATGTTTTCAGATTCTTTAGCCAAAAGAAAGAAATTGCAATCCGTGTGCCCGTGTGTGCTTGTTTTGCGGGTAATCATCTTTGTTGTGCTCCTCCGCACCTTCAGAAACCAAAAACAAAATGAGGAAAAAAATGATGCTTGTGTAACTTTTTACTGGCTGGATTGTCCTTGCAACGTCATGTAGGTTATAATTTTCTAGGAAAATGTGTTTCAGCTTATCTACTTTTTCCATACAGAGCTGGGTTATGCGCGTGCTTGTAGACTATATTTTAACTAGGAAGGATACCGTTTTCTTTTACTAAAATCATATGGAATTACTCACCAGTGCTAAGTAGATATTGCATGCAGCAATTACGACTTCATAATGTGGGGGTGAACACTGCTGCACAGATCAGATGTATGTAGCCGAATTTCATAAATTTTGTACGACTTCAAGGTGTTTTTCACAAATTTTATATCTGAAATATCATAAAGATATCTAAAGATTTCTATGATGGACGTCCACTCTTTTGGTTACTGTTATTTTTTAGGACGAGATCAGTTTACTTGATAGGTAAAAATAACTTGTGGTAAAAGAGCAGCCGAGGTCACAAGCGTAATTTGTCCAAGAAAACAACCATTGGAAGATGTGGGACTGCCTGGGACAAAGAGACCAAGCTTGCAGCCTTCCCTTTGCACAAAATTTTCTAGAGAGAGAACAAAATACAAAGCTAGACAAAGAACCCTCATAGAGAGGACACCTTTCTCTCCTTCCAATAAAACACTTGACCTCAAACTCTTTTCTTTTTTTCCCCACATCTTTTGTTTTGCCCAATCCCTTTTGCTTTCTCTCTTAAGAGTTCGTGATCTCTGTATAGTGCAATTGTTTGCCATGTCCTTTTCCGTCTCCCCGCCGACAACTCCTGTATTGCTGATTGAAGTCTGTATCCATTCACATGCAAAATTTGTACTCTTTTTCTGTGAAACTGCACAAGATTCTTCGTTTGATGGACACTCGTATTTTTCAGTCAATTGAACACCACATTTACAAATCTATTCAAGTATGTAATATGCTTCTGTGTCGTTCACATGCATATCATCATTGGATAATTGGGCAGTGAGATGGTTTGTCTATAAAATCTGTAGTTTCAGGCTTGTTAGAGAAATCTGCTTGACCTCTAATTCCTGGTTTGAGGAATGAACCCTTTTTTTCTGATGTAAAATACTGTTGCCAATATGTTAAGGAAAAGTGACTCCTTCACTTCATTCCTTCTTCTCATCTTTCTTGTACCTTGTTCTCCTTTTCACTGTAGTAGTTAGTGTCACCACCCGTTGTGTGCTCACAGCAATAATTGCTTGCCTTTTCAATTTCCATTTCCTTTTCTTTCAGCATGGCACCTCCACAATTTTAACTTGGCAAGTTTCAAGTATTGTCCTTGTGTGTGGATATCTGGAGATAAAAGAAATATTTCATACAGACAAAACTGCATACGATAAAATTCATAAATTCTCCATCTCACCTGGCAAGTTCTTAACTTTGAATTTGCAAAGATTCTTCAAATATTTTACAACCAATCAATTAGCTCATACTATTAAATAAAGCAATGTGAATGGCCTTCTTAGGTTCAACTGTTCATTGGCTCCTAGTTTTGGTTCATGGGGAAAATAGGGCCCAAGAACGCCCCCACCCCGCTACTGTTCCACATGCCCCTATCCCCAAGAGAGACAAGTCTTATGATAGGCCAAGGTCAAAGATGTGATTAGGATATGCAAGCCACGCGCAGGGACACTCTAGGCATTCTAGCTTAATTAATCCAGCCTAAGCTGTACAGTCTGTCAGTCTCCTTATATTACCTCTCTCCCTTGCTGGCTTGCTGTGCTAGTTTTTGTACTACTAGTTCTGTATTGGTGTATGTGGCCTGCTGTCATGCAGCTCTCCGAGCAGGAGAGCTATGATACGATGGATTTTGTTGTTTGCTCGGTGTGGGAAGAAGCTTTGATTCCCGCTACCATCTTGAGCAGTGCTTGTCTCTGGAGCCTGGCCTCTGGTCTCCTGCTTGTGCAAGCAAACACTGTACATGTACAGTCTGCCCATGTCACCCTCCGTCTGCCCATCTCTCTCTCTGGGTAAAAAGTAGCAGGCTTGCAGGCATGCAATCCTTGCCTTTGCTCCCTTTTCACCATGATGGAGGGTAGTTATGCCTTTGGGCTCCTAATCAAGTGTTATTCCTTCAGCTTTCTGTTTTAATGTAATGATGCATTCTTTTATCTGATCTAGGACTAGTATTGTCCTCCTGGGAAAGCTTCTTCGCCTTAGGTTCTCTCCACCGCATCATGATTGTGTCGACTGTCTTCTGTGGTTTTACATTGTTTACTGGTGCGTGCGCTAGTTTATGATGTGCTTAGCTCAGCGTTTAGAATTATTCGGGACTACAGATTAACATTGTGCAAGCACAGTGGCTTTGTACTGGCCAAGGAAATGCACTGTCTTGAATAATTATCAGTACTATCTATGAGTTTGTTCCCCCCAGAAATTTCGATTCGTTCTGTCACTTCAATGTCTGGGCCTAGTTGCAATTCATTCATCACCTTTTATGTAATGCATTTATAACTTGCTACACATTCTCTACCAATATATGCTTGAACCCAAAAATAGATTTTTTTTTTTTGTTCGGAGCGTCTTATTTCTTCTACAATATTGTTCATGGGACTATGAACCAATTTAAAAAATTGGATCCAATGATAGCAATATTTGACTATGTTGATTATGCAAAATTAACTGCAGTGTCTGGACTGTGTGATCTGTGCTAACAGTGGGCATATTTGGAAAATATGCAGTACTGCAGAGCAGTGAGCACACCTAAACCACAGGCATACCGAGGCGGCAACAAGACAGTTGGTAGGTGGCTCAAGGATAGGAAGGAGAAGAAGAAAGAAGAGACACGAGCGCACAATGCACAGGTCCATGCCGCTATCTCAGTTGCAGCCGTGGCCGCTGCGGTTGCAGCTGTGGCTGCTGCGACTGCCGCAGCATCAGGATCAGGCAAGGATGATCGTGCTGCCCGCACCGACATGGCTGTGGCATCTGCAGCGACTCTTGTGGCTGCACAATGTGTCGAGGCTGCGGAGTCCATGGGAGCTGAGCGCGAACATTTGGAGGCAGTCGTTGGCTCAGCGGTGAACGTCAGAACACCTGGCGACATTGTCACCGTCACAGCTGCTGCTGCTACTGGTTTGTCATTTCTGAACCTGAGTTGTAATTGACTAGTATTTACTAATTACTGAACCTGAGCTAGATTGTCACCTGATGGTTCGTTGATATTGCAGCATTGAGAGGTGCAGCAACATTGAAAGCAAGGGCTTTGAAGGAAGTGTGGAACATAGCGGCGGTAATCCCAGTAGAGAAGGGCACAATGGGAGGAGGGCACTATCACAAGCAGAGCGTGCACAAGCAGCATCATAAGCTGGAGAGCAATGGTAGTAGCATTAGTGATGATCTTTCGCTCGAGGAGGAGAACAACTTCCTCGGCCTGTGCAGCCAAGAACTGCTTGCTCGTGGCACTGAGCTCCTCAAGCGCACTCGGAAAGGTGCTGTTTGGTGATCTTTCTGGTTCATGGTGTGGTAGAAAGCCTTTTACATTTACTGATATTGGTGTTTCATGATCGTTTTACCTGCAGGTGCTTTGCACTGGAAGGTTGCATCGGTGTACATCAACCGAATGGGCCTGGTAATTGCCTGTGCTCTTGAATTGTAGTACACTTCGTGTTAATTGCCAACTTCTGCTTAGTTGTGATGGCATGCTTGCAGGTGATGCTCAAAATGAAGAGCCGACACATCGCAGGGACAATCACAAAGAAGAAGAAAAGTAAGTGCAATCAAGCACAAGCAGCAAGATCACCCCACAATTTGTGCATGGCATTTAGATCTTATGATCCATCTACTGTACAGGCGTGGTGATTGATGTGTGCAAAGATGTGGCGGCTTGGCCAGGTCGGCACCTACTAGAGGACGGTGAGCACCGCCGGTACTTCGGCCTCAGGACAGCCGAGCACCGGGTGATCGAATTCGAGTGCACCAGCCAGAGGGAGTATGAGATGTGGACGAAGGGTGTGGCGCGCCTCCTCATCATCGCCGGTGAGCGGAAGCGTGTGTGACCCTACCCTACCCCGCCAATGCCTGGGTCCAGCCCAAGCCATCTGTTTGCTAGGCTGTAGATGTGAGGTGAAGGCAACAGAAGAGCATGGGCAATGGCCACAACGGCTTGCACCCTTCTACCCCACAGGAATCATGTAGCTAGGGCTCCTCCTGCTGTTGCTGTTAGGGCAGGAAATTAAATTAAAGGCGGTGTGTCTGTGTGCTTGTGGGGAATGCATGCAATGCATGGCATGGGGCTCCATCCCTGATGCCATGGTGAGAAGAGAAAGGGGTGTGCTTTCTTTCGCTGTTCTTCCCCTCCCTGGTGGCTTATCCTTTTGTTCTGTCTCCTGTAAGTTTTGCTTCTTTTCTCCTCTCTAGTTTGGGGGTGTGGCTATACAGACATCTATCTGGAGCAGGAAAGAGATAAAATGCTTTGGTTCTGTTAGTATTTTAGTAAACCATCTTGTTATCCCATTTCTGGCTGTTTTTGTGCGCATGCATCTTGGAAATGCACTCCCTCGTCAGTAATCACAGTTAGTTACGGAAATCAGCCCAGTGATCCATCTGCTCACACTCACGCTGGCACTGCTATGGTTTTAAGAATCTTTGACTGAAAGCAAAAGCTGTGCTTGTTCCTTCAGCATCACTCTGCCCGGCTGAGGTCAGGGCCCAGCATCAAGCTGCTGCCTCATGAATTCCCTGGGGCCCTCTCCCTCTGCTCTGGATGCAGACGTTTTGTTGCAGATGAAGAGCTTGTGCTCCACCGTCTTGTTCTGTTCTGCTCACCCTGGAGCCAGGGTCACATTCCCTCCCGACTGTTTGTTGCAGGGAAGATGCAGCGTGGCAAATCGCCATCGCTGATCAGCGATCCAGGACCGTGCATGATCTTGACTGATGATGGACGGTTATGGGTCGGAGGACCACGTAATCGTGGCTGCATGTGTTTCATTTCGTAATTAACAACTTTGTTCTTTAATAAACCAACATGGGATTCGTTTTTTCTTAACGAAATCAACTTCGCGTTATGCAAGATGTTTAAGGAGAGAGATACATGTCACTAAAAGCTCTTTTTTATATTTAAAAAAAAGGTAGTGATGGTAGGAAAGGAGTGATTTTCATGTTTTAAAGCTGTGAATATTCAATCGAGCAGTCATCTGAAGCCCAATTTTTTGCCCATTTTCCCTGGAGAGTTCAGGCTAGCAGCTTATGAGCCTAATTATCAGGGACATGTGAGACGGGCTGTCTGATGTTCTTTTCCTTTCTTGAGATCCGTGAGCTAAAGAGATGAGAGATCACACACACACAGAGATGTCAGATTTGCAATGGCGAGTGTATCGTGTATGGAGCCTGGATTGCGTCGATCCAATGCAAAAGGAAACGCATCTCGTCACTTTGACAAGACAACAAAGAGGAGCTCGATATGATCACCAACGCTTGAAACCTTGGTTGCCGAAACCAGAATCTTGCCGCTTTTCGCCAGGGAGAAAGAACTATACTGTAGTTGGTATAAAGAGAGAGGAGCCTGAGGTTCTTGCTGTCATGAAAGAAAGATACATGGGTAAAGCTGCAGCAAAGGAGATGAGGGTGTTTGTGAGAGAGGAGATGATCTGGTCAATTAGATACGGGTGCGACACTGAAAAAGAAAAGGAAAATTAATTATATGTTACTCCAAGGACCGACTTTTTGATTACGGGTTTGCTATTTTGCAGGCGTTTGGAATTTGCGAAATCGTACAGTTTTATCACATTTTCATTTACTGGAAAAAATGTTTCGCGATAGTGGAATTTTTTGCACGAGGTTTGATTCATTATAGATTTATTTTGTTTTCTGTTTATTATAGATTTATTTTGTCTTCTGTTTATTATATATTTATTTTGTCTTCTGTTTATTATAGATTTATTTTATTTTTTTATGGATCCGTTGTAGTTATGTAATTTTTACCTTCTGATTTTTTTTATCAATTGTTTGTTCTTTGTATTTTTGCCTTTTAACTTTTTTTAAAATCGCCGCACTAAATAACCGACGTCCTTTTATATTTGTGTGTTTCTTCCATAAAATTAGTTGTGTTTTTATACTTATAGTGCAGAAACCTGCACAAGCCTTTAAAGTGCAGGCGCCTGCTGCATAATCGCTCCCTTTTGATTATTTGCTGCTCCAAAGACATAGATTGCCTTGGCAAATTAAATTTCTCTTTTTTCTCTAACAATCCAAACCCAATGAAAGTTAATAGCCATTATCCCTATTCTATTTGCTAAACAGCATCCACAACAGAGACGTAATGTTATGTAACACAGTTCAACCGAAGCCAACATATGCGGAGCATGATTACAATTCACGAACGTTTCTCCATCACCGCAACACGCCGATTTTATTGGGCCATAGCCATATCCTCTATTTATAGTATCTAGCATTACATATTTTCATTCGAACTCCATCCTACCCTGCTTAATATTAGCTAACAATACTGCTGCTCCCATTTCACACAAACTCTAACTCGAGATCAAGAGAGAGAAAGAAAGGTGCATGGATAAGCCTGCAGCAAAAGGAGATGCATGCGGGTGTGGGAGAGGTGAGATGATGTAGCAACTAGCATGCTGCTCTCTTAAGACAAATCTAGGCGATTAAGGTCCTCTTACATTGGCAATTCTAGTTTAGTTTAAATTGTATTTTAATAGAGACATAAAAAAACTAAAAAAATATATTTTTGAGACATTAGAAAACAATTTTCTCAAAACATTAAAAACCTATTTTAAAATATTACATTGAATGACCTATATGAAAATAACAAAAATTCTAAAGCGAGTTACTCCCTCCGGTCACAAAAAGAAGTCGCCGTTGACTTTTGGACACGTCTTTGACCATTCGTCTTATTCAAAAAAGTTATATAAATATTATTTATTTTGTTATGATTTGGTTTATTATTAAATGTATTTTAAGTATTACTTATATTTTTACATATTTGAACTAAATTTTTTAATAAGACGAATGGTCAAAGGCGTGTCCAAAAGTCAACAGCGACTTCTTTTTGTGACCGGAGGTAGTATAATCTAAGCAAAACCGCGAATCAAAGAATACCCGGACATGAGAGTGCATGGAACCTCCGGCGTCAAGTTGTTGGCTGTCAAAGTTGAACCGGCATGATGGCAAGCACGGGGCAATGGGCTCGGTACTTGGGCATCATTGTGCTGTGCTCGAGAGTCGAGACTAGAGAAGAGGGAGACCGCATGATGGGCGGCCGGCCGGCCGGCGCCGGCGCCGGAGCGCGAGACGGCGACGGCTTTCGTCCGTACGCCGGCCGCCGTACGTCGATGCCGACCACTTGAGGAGATCGAGCTAGCAGGTCAGGCCCCTCCGGTGCTTGGGGATTGGGGTCTCGGCCTCGAGCTTCTCTCCACTTTGCAATGTGCAGGGTGCCGGAAGTTGCGCGCCTGCAAGAACAAACGTGGAACAGACAGAGCCATATGCGTACGTATGCATGGTTCGATAGATCCCGTCGAAGTTGGGAATAGTAAATCCTCTGCGGTGACTGTTCTATGTAGTTCTATCACTGTACGTGGGTTCATAGGGTGGTGGACCCACGTGAGGCCCAGATGTTATTCGCAGATTACCCTCTGCAGTACTGCAGACCCTTTCACTTGGAGTGCGCTCTCTGCGATGCTACAAATCATAAGTTCACGATACTCTTTGATTTGCGGTTGTGGTTTGGTTTTAGTTATGGTAAAAAAAAAATTGAGGGCCCTTAAAAAGAGCCTCGGAAAGATTTTAAAAAATTATTTACAAATATTTATCGTATTTTTTAAAAACCCAAAAAAGGCTAAAAAATTATTACAAAATATTACAATGAATAGTGTCATGACCCCAGTGTTTGTACAGGGAGTCCCACACCATGAGGCGATACTAGGCCCAGCCTAGCATCTTATGATGGACAATTCGAGGATATCATCACAGTGCATAATAACTAGATTTAAATAATGGTTCAAAGGTAGCATCATTTGCTATTACATTAAGAACATGCATCCTTGTTTAGCAGTTCATCAAGATCCAAATAAAAGGGAAATAGCAGTATCAGAGTAGCGATAAATAAACTGCAACGATATCCAAGGCGTCGACCCGGACACCACAGCTAGACTTGCGCACCTTCGTCAAAACCCTCCTGGCCCTAGCTGTAATCTGAATAACAAATACATTCGCGATGGGTATTATGATTACGTGGCTACCCAGTAAGCAATCCTTAAACATGAATGTAAGGGCAAATAATAGGGGATAGGTTGTTTTAAACTAAAACCTATCTCGAGTCAAGTTTTAGTTGGTAAGGTTTTATTAAGTGAATGCATGCTCTCTAAACGATACCGATAATCATCAAAGGAAGGTGCAATCTCACAAACAGGCCAATCCCAGCCTACACTAGTCACGTTCAATTATGAAAATGGTGGGATTACATGTGAAAATCACTCGCTCCATCCATGACCGTGGACACGGCTATCATGATAGTTTTAACTCTGCATAGTGTGTGCACGTTCCCCACAAACTCCATCTCATTCCGAATGAGATACGGTACAAGGCCTTTCCAGCCTACTACGCCCACCACTTCGCCTGCCCTTTGTTTTGATTTTCCCGGCCCCGCCGATGCCCGCCGCGGTAGGGCACCCACTACTTCTGGACATGGGTTTTCTCGGGCTAGGAACGTCGGTTTTAGGTGTTCTTGGTACCCGTTGGATTCATCTCGACGAGTTCTAGGACACCCTAGATGCTCACCAAAACTTGGATGTTGAAAACTGGCGAAATCTCTTCGGGAAGCTTTGTGGAGGCTAGGGTTTTGTGGCTATGGATCCAACTTGAGGCTCCTCGAGTTGTGAACGTCAAGAGGGGGTCCTGGGGGGTTTATAAAGTGCTGGGGGAGGGGTGGATTCGGTCAGATTGGGTTGGAGAAGAATTAGAAAGTCTAAACCCACTCGGATAAGAATTCGGGAATTGTCGAATTAAGATCCCGACCTTCCTTGTGATTTTGCAGCCAAAACTTGGGGAGCAGGTTGTCTATGGCTTTCTAGAAGACTCCCCTATTTTTGGAGAATTGTCGGAAAAGTATTTCTCATGATCTCATGCGAAATACTTCCTAAATTGGGCCTTTTCGGGCTTGATCTGATTTTCCGGTAAACCCAAAAATTAGGGAAAAGTGAGAGGTTCATTTGGGGCCTAGGACACATGTTTCCAAGGCTTTATCCCAAATTATAAGCAGGTCTTGAGCATAAAATAGCCCATCAGATACTTAAAACACTAGGTTCTGATAAATTTCGATAAGGATAAATAATGGAATTGGACGTACCTTTGTTTTTCTTTCTTTTAAAAAGTTGGGACACCTAATAATTTTTATTAGGATGTCACAAATAGTCTTTACAAAAATAGCAAACTTTACAAACTAAACCAAGAGCGCGAACTAAAGAGAGCACACATGTCAATGAGACAAAAGACAAATAGAAAACAGTGTTGCAGAGGGCATGCGTCCCTCCCTCTCACCTCTCTTCTCATCTCCAAGAACAATGCCACCCTTCCTACCACCTCCTTTGCCCCTCCTCTCTCTTACCTTTATGCCGTGTTTAGCTCCTCGCAATGCCGCCCAACCGAGCTTGCTCCCTCCCTTCCTCGCTGGTAGTACTTGTCCCCCGAAAGGGTTGGACGCCTATCTAGATCGAAACGATATATGCTCCTTTCGACAAGTAAGTTGAGGGAGGAGATGGTTCCAATAAAACATTTAGGTTATGTTCATTTGGTCTGATTTGAACGGTTGAACAGGCGAAATGACTGAATTTCAGGAGATTCTCAAGGTAGTCTCGAGATTTAGATTCATTTCATTTTACTTGCTTTTTAAAGCGCTAGGATCCACCTTCGAGACAGTGAAAAACGGACTAAAAAAACCAAGAGTATATGTCTTTTCAAAACATAGATAAATCGTTTAGCTGTTAAGCTCAAAAGAACATAGCCTTATTTGCTTTTATAAGACATTTGTTCGGATGTGTTGAAACATCTTGATTTTTCCAGGTTACATTTCATCTACATGTGAAAGTACCTATAAAAAATAATCTACTCTCTGTTTTGGAACACAAACAAAAGGTACCTAAAACATTACGTTTACTTTGTGAAACATTTTATTTGTTACTGTGGAATATTTTTTTTGTTTATTCTTGTGAAACATTATTCATATGGATTGAACCTTCTTCGAATAACTTCCGAAGTATGTTATATAAATGTTTGAAACATACTACCTCCGTTTTTTATTTAACGCCTTTGACTTTTGAACACACCTTTGACCGTTCGTCTTATTAAAAAATTTAGTGCAAACATGTAAAAATATAAGTCATGTTTAAAGTGCCTTTAGTGATAAAACAAATCACAACAAAATAAATTATATTTACGTAGTTTTTTTGAATGGTTAAAGACGTGTTCAAAAGAAAAAAAAATTAAATAAAAAAGAACGGAGGGGGTATGTTTTACGCGTAAAACAATGTGTAGTACTGACTAGGGATGGCAATGGGTCCGGGTACCTCCGGGTCCAGCTTCCGTGGACCCGGACCCGAGACCCGAAACATAGACCCAGACCCGAACCCGAGGGTGTGCACGGGTCTAAACCCAGACCCAGACCCGGACCCGATGGGTACCCATCGGGTCTAGTCTCAATTCAACATCAACAGAGAGAGAGAGAGGGAAGGGAAGCCACAACCGTCGGGGAGGGAAGTCGCCGCGCCGGGGAGGGAGGCCGCGCCGCCTGGGGGCAGGAGGCCGCGCCGCCGCGCCGCCGTTGGGGGAGGAGCCCGCGCCGCCGTCGGGAGGGAGGGCGCCGCCGTGGGTAGGGAGGCCGCGCCGCCGTGGGAGGAGGAGGCCGCGCCGCTGTGGAGGAGGAGCCCGCGCTGGGCGCCGCCGTGGGAGGACGAGGTCGCGCCGCCGTCGAGCCGTGGAGGAGGAGCCCGCGCTGCCGTCGGGAAGGGAGGGCGCCGCCGTGGGTAGGGAGGCCGCGCCGCCGTTGGGGGAGGAGGTCGCTGCGGGGCGACGAGATTGAGGGTGGGCTGCCTGGGAGCTGGGAGACGGGGGCGGATCGGATGGCGGCTAGGGTTAGAGGGGTGGATGCGGGCGGGGATTGAATGGGGGATGGAGATGGGGATGTTGGGTTGGCTGGGCTGCTGGTTGGGCTTGGCTGCTGGTTGGCTTGGGTTGGCCCACTTGTCAGTAGCATGTTCGGCCCTGGGTCTGGGTCTGGGTACCCATGGGTCCAATCCAAGACCCGGATCCGGACCCGGATCCGAATTCACATACCCATGGGCCCAAAATTGGACCCAGACCCGGACTCATGGGTATTTTTGCCATCCCTAGTACTGACGATGTTTTAATAGTGCTGCTAAGACGGTGTTCCTATTCATGTCCGATATTTTTTATTTGGATTGCACAAAGAAAAGCAAGCGTGTGGTACTCCGTATTCTGTATGGCCATTGCGAGGGAGATATTCCTCTCAGAATGTGCGGACCATCACGGACTACCTTCAATTCGGCCCACTAACATTTATCGACCAGCCCGTTAAAGTTTGTCAAGGCCTGGTACGGAGATGTACAACTATGCAATCCAGTGATCGAGTAATGTTGGGCCAATGGCACAAAGAAGGAAACAGTCAGCTTATTTGCTCCTTCGGCTCTCGTCGAAGTTCGATTTTGCATACTCAACTCTAAAACCGGATGACCAATCTTTATGTATTATTGATACCGCATAAAATACTCCTTGCTCATAACCACCCCGGTTTTAGGGTGGCGTCCACTCATGTTTTTCTAGAAAATAAATTTTAAAAACTCAAATAAATTGTAGAAAATCATACAATGCTAAAAACCACATAAATTCATATAATTTTGTAGAAACATATCATGCAATAAAAATATTATATTTGTGGTGAGACTTCATGCCAAAAGTTATGTTTGTTTTATAAAAATAAATTATATATTTAGAGAAAATTAGATTGGCTTGTGGCATAATTGGAGGAAACTAAAACAAATAGAAGGATGTTAGTATTACCTTTCAATTTAGTTTTTAAATTCAAATGAAAAGTTAGTTTAGCCTTTTAATTATAATTTTTAAAAAACCAAATTCAATGATAAAAGTAACATCCTTACATTTTTATTAATTTCTCCTTCATTCCAAAAGCTAAAGTAATTTTCCTATTTTTCTTGCCAAATTTTTTCTAAATACATTATTTATATAATCAATAAAAGATACTATATGTCACCTTTTGCTTATAAATATACACACAAATATTATATTTTTATTACATATTTTGAATTCAACATATTGTTTCCTGATTTTGTAGGTGTTTTATTTTATTTTTCTACCCTTTTGGGGGTTTTCTAAAATTTATTAGATTTTTTAGAATTTATTTTCTGAAAAACCTTGACTTGGACGCCATATCATTTAAAATTGGGAACGGATTCGTGTGAGGGGGCAATTTGTCTGGTATCAATAGTAAAGGGAGGTTGGTCACCCGGTTTTAGAGTTGAGGGACAAAATAAGCGATAGTTGAAGTGGTAATGTAGACTTTTTCCCACAAAGAATGTGCAACTTGATTACAACCATGCGAACAATATAACAATTTTTCCTCAAAAAGTAATATAACAATTTGAAGCTTACAAAATTAACGTAACAAGGAAGTTGGCTTCGATATCTAGAACAACACAAGCTTTTGTCTTGAGTTTTCTGCGGTACGTACGTGTGCCCGGATGTATATCCAGAAAAATATATCGTTGAGTCATTAACATGTTATAGCTTTTACATACGTGCTTACATACTAACAATAATAAATATCACTATATTTATGTGGAATATTCTCAAAATCATTAGATTGCTCGACAACGGCCGGATCTACTCAGGCACTTGTCGTGATTGCACATGGACTTGCAAGTGCTTAGTGAGTTAGTGAGAGTGTGTACACCATGAATTATGGCCGCATTCTCAGATCAGTGAAAGCATGTACTGAAAGCAAAAAGAACAATATCATGGTAGATGCCTTCACACACACACATACATACATACACGTGAAGTCTACTAAGTACATAGTCCCCTTTTATGTACCAAACTTTTGGTTGTGACACGTGTCCCTCGAAACCTCCGTGCTACCTCCCCTCCTCTCATGCACGCGATGGCATCAGTGTAACAACCTCCTTTTCATTTTATTTTTTTGTCATAATTTTTGAATGGAGTGTCCGATTGACGAACCGTTTTCACCATGGTATTCCTAATATTTTTTAGCATAAAACTAGACAGGTCTTGTCATACAAATTTCACATTTTTTTTTGCTTTACTATAGTTTTTACCTGAGATTGACTATAATGTATGACATGACGTGACTACAGTACATAGTACAGATGTAAAACTAGATTATAAGTATAATATAGATCTTTACGTAAACTTTTGATCAAACTACTAACAAAGCTATATATAGAGTTCTACGTAAACTTGATCATTTTTTATTAAAGTGATCATACGTACTACTAACAAAGCTATATATAAGCTAACCCCATCTAGTAAGGCATACCAATCAATAGGTTTTTTATCCCACTAGCCCCTAGCCGCCCATCATAAATATATATTGAGGTATTGAAATCATCACCTTAGCTACAGTAGCATGTTTCCTTCCTTACAATTGAGAAATGATTTGGGTATTGATCTTTTAATGGGGTATATCCAAACTAACCATCCTTCCAAAAGCATATTTTAATTTTCGTCCCTTATGTGAAATAAAACCCAAAGAATAAAGTCATTTTTTTAACTCTCATGAGACCCTCACTTTTTATGAAATTATTAGGACGAATCTATGTGAGAGTTTATTTATATACAAATTATTTATTTTTATCAATCTTTGCCACATTCCCTCCTTCCTCGACAACTTATGAAGCCATTTGCTTAGAAATAATATATTTCTAATGCCTAAGGTTTGAGTGTCCATATCCTTTTGAATTTTCGTCTGCAAATGTGGTTCTATTTGACAAGTTTATTTTTTTTTTGTCATTACCACTTTACAAGAAAAAAAGGATCTAAAGTAATCAAACATCTCGAGTACATTTTTTTAGATTTTTTTAAACAAAACTATATAGGTTGGTAACTATATTTTGTTGGATTCACCCAATTACAACCCCCGTGATCTCTTTCTTGCCTCCGTGTGCCCCCGATCAGTGCAATGGGATTTGGCTATTTATCTATCTCTTGACTTGAAATAGGAGCAGAGTAGGTTTGTCGTTTTGGTCGCATTTAATCGTATCCAGTTAGGCATTTCGGAATGTGAAATAACTTTGTGCCCTCATCTTGATCTTCTTCCTTCCTTCAACTCATGGCGTTGCCCTGCATCCCCATTCGCAACATGGAGGGAACAGCTAGCTCCTGGAGGAAGCTGCATGTGGAAGGAGAGGTGGAGACGGATGTGCTGAAAAGGGAGACAATGAAGGAGAGGAAGAAGAAGAAGACAGAGGCAACAAGGTCATTAATTTTGTGTGCCTGTGAGGTATAAATTATCCAAAAGAAAAATTTCAAAAGGCCAAAATGTCAAATAGATAAGGGAGCGCAGACTGAGAGTAGCATTTTAAAGAATCCCATGCACAAAATGACAATCGAGTGAATCTGCTTTTGATGAGTGGCACGAAGCCAAATTCCCCTAGATCATAAGGCCACGAAGACCTATTCTTATTCTCTCGTTTGAAGCATGATTATCTACTGGAGAGAAAAATTAATTAGATTGATGGATGATGCTTAAAAAACAAGTCGAAAGAAGAGCCGCCTATATGTATTATATTGTATCCTCTATGGAGAGTTGTTTTCCTATGGTCGGGTTCATGCATGCAGCTAAGGGCGTCCCTTGAAAATATTTTGAGCAGCTCACATGCAGCTCATGGACATTGGCATCTTGTGAGCTCTGCTCAATCATTGTGTCCATTCCTGAGGTAAATAAATGAAGGACTCTAGTGGTATAACGTGAGGCATGATCGTTGCGATGTATTTTGCACGGTTTCATATGAAAGAAAATTTGGGATCTTACGGTACTGGGACAAAAACATGATCCTAAACAACCTTACCCCACGACATGGATTCGTTTTTCCCAGTTCCAGATCTAAAGCACAAAACAACGCCAACTGCTAGCAAAGGAACATTACCAATAAAAATAAGCCATTCCATTATTTCCATTTTTACTATTTAGATTAATTCTAAGAGAATTCTTTATTTGCTACTAATATTTATCCGATTCCATGACCTGCCATCAAAATTTTTGAACTCCATGATCTTTCACCACCTTTGTCTAGGGAAGAAGCCTAAGAGATGATAGAAAATTTGAGTTGGAGCTGAAGATGAGCAAAGACAACAGTGAAGTATGCAAACTTGCCAAAAACGAAGATGGCAAGAGGGGCAATGAAGGTGACCAAGAGGAAGACAACATGGTCACAGAAGATGGTGAGACGACTACAATGACCAAATAAAGCGAAGGTGGAGGTGGAGGTGAACATGCTGGGGGTGACCACAATGTTCAAGGGGAAGGCGGTTGAGACTACAAATGGGATGGCAATGTAATGGCAGCGACAATAAGATGATTGATGACTTGAATGGATTGGATTGAATGGGATTGATCCATGCCAATGTTATGTAATATAGATGAGTTAATAGTACATCAGGAATGCCAAAGGTTTTTGCGCACGAAACACATCGAGAGATGAACTGTTATCTATAACAGTTCTATTTACATTCATAATAAGAATTGACACAGATAATTAGCTCGTGTGTGCTGCTTTGTGGTTAGAACCGGTGGCTGATCCAGGATTTTAGATTAGGGTGGTCCAACTTGACATCGTCGACACCTTGACTGCAGCACTTAAAAGACCACAACATATAAACCATAGATCCAATTAATGTGTTCTAAAACTCTATGAAAAACTAGCTCTGTCGCCGAACTTTTCCGTTGTACAGGACCAAGCACTTAAACTCAAAAAAAAAAAAAGATGAAACCTAAGATGTAAGTTGTACCTATAACCTAGTTTGGACAACAAGACGGAAAACGCTACAGTTTGGTAAAGTGATTGCTACTAAAACGCTACGGACAAATGTTCAATTACGCAAGTCGGTTAGTAATTAGAACCGACACAAATATAGCATTTTAGTAAAGTGATTGCTATGGTTTGGACCTAGATAAGGGAACTCACAAATATGCTCTCTCTATTTTTTTTACGCTTTTAATTTTTGAACACGTATTTGATCATTCATCTTATTCAGAAATTTAGTGCAAACATGCAAAAAAGTCATGTTTAAATTATCTTTATTGATAAAACAAATAACAACAAAATAAATGAAATTCACATAATTTTTTAAATAAGACGAATGGTGAAAGGTGTGTCTAAAAGTAAAAGGTTTCAAACAAAAAAAGAACCGAGGGAGTAGCATTTTAGCATATCTTTTGGCATGTCCTGTCATTTACTAGCTCACGAAATTCTACTTTAAAATCATAGCAGTATGATGTGTTTCCACTCAAAGATGGTTGAGGTAGCTTGGCTGCTGCCACTTAGACGTGATGAGATGATATGAACATTTGAACATTACACATCCATGTGCACGACTGGGGGTGCTTATGTCCACCATCATTTTATCTCAACACGACGAATTCTCTTAGAACATGTACAATATATAGTGTACGTCAGCTGTTTATAAGATATATCTAAGATTTGCCATTTCTGTGTAAGTAAGTGTTCATAAAAACGTACAGGTGTAGCTAGGTATACCATAACAAATGATATTGATTGCATTATAGACAACTATAACATTTTACACGTCCTAACAATTTTCTGTTAAAACCATTGCCCTAAATATTTTTTTTATCAGTGTCACGGTGACTTTTTCTTTCCTGGACACTCATGCACCACTCCCATGATCTATGGAAGAGATATTGACGGTCTGTCTTGATCCACTCTCTTTCGATTGGGATTTTTGTTAGGAACGTGACCGATAAAAGGGCGGCTGTGTTGCGTAATTGCGTTGCATCAGAGATGAATGACCTTAACGATATTGCCGCACTTACGTATTGATAGCAAATTAGCAATTACTCCTAACTTATGCGGCTTTGACCATGGCTTGTTCTTTTCAGCTTAGCGTAGCGTAACGTTTCATCGCAGTAAAATTTAATTTTTATATAGCCTATTTGGTGTAATAACTTATAATGATTTTTCCTCAGATTTTTAGTAACCATTATAAAGATCATAAAACTATTTTTAAATATTTATTTTTAAAAAAAAATTCTCAAATTTTACAGTAAAACGCTACGCTTTGACTATATTCGGCGCCAATTTTCACTCGTTAATCCCCCGGAAGCTCAGGACGGATATGCTTGTCCATGAAAGTGTTAACCGCGAGAGAGAGGGAGAGAGGAAACGAAATTAGTGAGAGATTCAGGGAAGAAGGAGGCACGTTGCCAGTTGCCACCACCCTCGGTCCATCACCCGCCCCCCTCTTTCTACCTGACCGCTCGTGCCGTCGTGCGCGCCCGCCCACCGTTCGCCGGATCGCCCTCCTCCCGGCCGGCGCCACTCGTCGGAGGCGGCGATGCAGGTTGGCGGCGGGGTTGGAGGAGGAGGAGGAGGGGGGGACGCGAGGGACACGCGTGGCCGGCACCGGATCCAGGCCGAGCTCAAGAAGCTCGAGCAAGAAGCGCGCTTCCTCCAGGTCTGCTCATCTGAATCTCCGTGTTATTTCAGTCACCTTCTCGCCGAATTCCTTTTTTCTTCTTCTTCTCTCTTCCTCCTCCCAGGAAAGAGGAAGAAACAAAGATGTTTCTTTACGCATTTTAGGACCCTTTTTTCCTTTTAGTTTTTAGAAGATTAATTCTTGGTGTGGGGGCCAGCGAAATGGAGATGAATAGGTCAAATTCTGTTTCCGAAATGCAGCGGCAGTGCGGCACCAAATTGATCAAAGCCTGTTGATTTTCAGCCCAATGCTTTGCCAAGCACACATAAACTGGTTGCAAGATGCTATCTGAAGATCCCAACTCTCTCTCTCTCTCGCTTGCTCTCTCCACTAGTCATTTATCAAGAAACCTGTGTCATTCATGGCTCTCCTCAGTCCCAGGTTCTTTCTTGTGTGTTCCTTCCTCTTCTTTGCATCACAACTTTCTTGTTCCCCCATGAGGAGGGTCGGGGGAAGCGGTCAAGCTCATGTGCATGTCCGGTGTGCTTTTCTTTGCTGCTGGTCCTGCATTCCTGCTGCACATTTTCTTGCGGCAAAGATTCAATTCCCGTACCTTTTGTGGGCCTTTTTTCTGACGGGGACAAAAAAATACAGTTCTTTTCTGTCCGGTTATTTGTAGTTTATGGGGTTTCTGCAGTTTCTATGCTTTAAAACAAGCAAAATTCTGCTGCATCAAATGATTGGGCACAAACTACTGATTGCGCTAGTGCTCCCTTCCTAGGGGACCTGTACACATGGGGAAGAAACCACCTTGGTTTCTAATTTCCTGATCCAATAAAATTGTGATTGGAAGGAGAATTCAATGTTGGATCAAAGTGATTTATGAAACAGAACAGTTCTCTAGAGTATTGTATCTTATGTAGTAATTTTAATTAACTGAACACAAATTCAAAATTATTAGTACAATAAATGCTTTCACGGTTGATGTCTCATTATTATGATAGTCTGGGCGTTTGTAACTTGAGGTGCGGTCATAAAACTGGGCAACTGCTGAACTAGTGTAATCTGAAAGTACCACCGTAAACTTTGCCATGAGTTGCCCCATTGATAACAGTCATTGGCAGTTATTACATCACACCAGAGTGACTAATTTCCCTTTAAACAGTCATTGGCAGTTATTACATGACACCAGTGACTAATTTCCCTTTAAATGGTTAGATACATTTCATGCTTATGAAGTTTTGAAGATGTTTTTACGTTGCATGCAACGTGTCTGGAGCATTCTAACATTGCCACCGTATATAAGGGACCTTAGCAATTTGAAGAAATCCTTGCTCTATTAAGTATTAACAGATAGAGTAGCATCCCATGTATAATTTTTGACTTATTAGCTAGCTTTTAGTCAATTATGTTTTAGCTTGCAAGATTAGTGTTTCTGTGCTTTGTATACTGGAAGTCCAAGAAATTGTCTTCGTGTCACTTTTGAAGTATCTTTTACCTCTCAATTAAAATGGATATAATATGAGAATGTGTAGTTCTTAGTTGGTGGTGACTGAATCGTCCCTACTACTTTAATGACACTCATGAAGAGCACTCCATTTTGGCTGCAATTGCATGGTCTGATTCTTGCTCCCATTGGAGGCAGTTTATTTGTATCAGCCTCAGATCTGTCGCATGGCATGTTTAACTTGTACTTTTGTAGTCTTGTGGTTACCCTGTAACTGTGCACGTATCTAGTCAGTGAAACCAGTAAATTTTTATGGGTTTAACTACAATTAATACCACTATCAGGTTCTGTTGCTAGTATTCCAAGAGTATTAATCATGCTACTACCTTTTTAACTGCTAAATCATGATATCATTTATGTTGAACAAATACACAATTTAGTTGTTTTAGGCTGCTGCCATTGCCTTTTGACATAGATTGGATTACAATGGAAGTGTAGAACACATGGTTCAAAATTTTCTATCCCTCTGCAAATAAAAGAGGATGTTTCGCTCATGAAAAATTCAGTCCACCTTATCCATTAGCTGCACACTACTGGAATACAAGAAGAGAAACCTACTTGCATAGGAATAAAATAATAATAAATTTCTCACTAGTGGTGCTAGAGACAAACTAGATTAGTGCATTTATTCACTTCCTGTTTTGTATATCATTATTTGTAGATCTAGCGTAGACTTCATCTTCTTAAATATAAAATTATGTGCAGCTGGTGCTGCATGCCCCTTTTTTCTTTAAAATCTTTTGGTGCTACATGCCTCAACAACTCAATAATGCTATCAATGTGACTGCATGCAGGAGGAACTTGATGAGCTTGAGAAATCGGATAAGGTATCAGCAGCATTGCACGAGTATGTCAGAAAACACCTCGATCAATTTGGATTATTATTCTCTTGTTTATACTGCTTCAGGGGTATCTATGGCGTGGTTTATTATTGGAGATTGACTACATTTTAATATTTAACAGGTTTCTTGTGATAATTGAAAGCAAAGCAGACCCTCTACTTTCAATGTAAACTTGAAAACATCCTTGATTCCTTGTATCGTTTTTATTAAATAGCTCTACCTAAGTGTAACGGCTTTTTTTTCTGTTACTGCAGAACTACAGGCCCTGCTTACCAGTCCTGGGATAGGTGGTTTGAAGGTCCACAAGACCTGCGGAGCTGCAAGTGCTGGTTTTTGTGATCCTTGGTAAGAAACTCAGAAAAATTAAGATATGGACATATGGTTGCTGTGAAGGATATTCATTTGAGGCAGGATAGTCATATGAGGCGAGGAGGTGGTTCGTTTCTTGGACTGACGCTGGTAACAAGCTTTGTTTCTGGTATGCCAAGAGAAGTGTGGTCTGTAGAATACATAAGCAACATTTGAGCTGACTAAGGAATCTTTGTTGAATACATAAGCGACATTTGAGCTGACTAAGGAATCTTTGTTCTTCAACATGTGTTGACTGAATTCCTGTGAAAAAACCATTGTAAAACATCATCTCAGACAATTGCAAACCATCGTTCTTCGAGAACTTCCATTGTAATTTGTAAACCATCGTTATCAGCAACGAGTACCTTCATTGTTCCATTATCTCAAAGCTTGTGTAAGGCATGGAATATGAACATTGCTTGGTTTATGGGTTTAAATTGTAAAATGTTTTGGGTGAGGGGGATATTTTGTCCGATATTGATAGCACAGGGAGATGGGTCATGGGTTACCTGGTTTTGGAGTCGATGGAGTAAAACTAAACTTTGTAGAGGTGGTAAAATCGAACTACTTTGTTGATAGTTAAAGGGAGCAAAATGAACTTTTCTCCGTCCACATTCATACATTTTTTATTGGGCCTGAATGCAACCTGGTGTTTGATCATTGCCAAACAATGGTGAGCCCGTGGGCCACACAGCTCACAGCTCGAATTTTTTACTGTACTAGCTTTAATTTAATTCGGAATTAAAAAAATAATTTCCCGTTTAATAAAATTAAAAAAATAGCCTCCCGGCTCCAGATGATCGGGCGTTAATTTTGAAACGCCGGATGGACGGGAGACTAATTATGCAACGCCCGTGAATTAGGCGATATATAAATAACGCCCGTCCCGTTCAGCGGGCGTTTAATATGGAGCGCCTGTCCAACGGGCGCTTTATAATTGGTGCCCGTCCAACGGGCGTTTTATATGTCAGTGGCCCCCCCTCGTAGCCCCCTCCTACCACTGTCATCAATTCCTGCCTGGGAAAAATTGATCGATTAATATGGAGATTGAGAAAGTATGTCGCAATGCTTAGGGTTTTAGGGCATTTCATACCCCTATACCCAGCTTCCGCCACCTGAAATATCTAAAGGGCATTTTCGGCACCGCAGATGGCAAAAGCCACGGGTTTGGTGGCCGAAGCCATCAGCAGCCGCCACGCGTCCACAGGCCTTCTCGCCGCTCGCGGTCGCGCCGATTGTCCGGCACGGCCCAGAAAATAAAGTTAAAGGCGCAAAAAACGAAAATGTATTGATGGGACAGAAATTTTTTTGTAAAATTTAACATGAATGAAACAAATATTTATAAAATTAGAACAAGATACGCACCATTCTGTTATTTGATTCCCTCCTTTTTTGACATTATCAAATACGATACCGTTATGACATTATCATTATTTGATTAATTTGTTAACTCCGCTCAATTAAGTAGAAAAATAAAAAGAAGTAAATAATAGTAAAATTCGAGATGATGATTAGTTTTTTTCTGTCGGAGCAAATAAACAGTTTATGGTTTTAGAGAACCGGAGATTAAATAATAAAAATTTTGATTACATGATACAATCAATGGCACGCATGATGCATAAAACAATCTACCATAGTAGTGCATCATAACTAAACCTACATGCCTTAGGAGATTAAAAAGCATAGTTGTCATACACGATAATAATACTACTGGGTGCAGCGGGGGTATTTTCCCTTGGCAAACGCACTAGGTCGTGCTTCCCTGGCTCTAGCAGCTCTCTCGCGCTTTCTGACACGGTCTGCCTCACGCTCATTGAACTGCCGCTGTCGATCAGCCTCGCGCTGTGTCTGAAACTCTTCTCTCGCTTGCTTGTTTCTTTCTTCACGGAGGGCGTCTTGCCACCGTTCCTCGGCCCTGGCCCTGCGCTCCGCCCCTTCCCGATGGATCTGCCGCTCCATATCGGGAGTTTGCTCGGCGTCCATGTATTGAATAAACTCGCATAATGGAGGCTAAAAAGATCGAGATTAGCATCTGCTTGTATATGTTCATTAGGGAATAAATAAATAAGAAGTGACTTACAGGGTACTTTGCCCTCCTCTCCATGTCGGTTGTTCGATCGTACGCATAGTTCACGCACTTCCAATATTTTCTTCCGTACGTATAGGAAAAGTCTTGAGACTTCCTCAAAACGTAAAGACTGCCGCATAGACACATTGGCCGTTGAACACAATCCGGGACAGATTCGTGGAGAGACTCCCTTGGTGGCGATGGGAACTCCATATGACTATCTTAATGCTGAGAGGTTTACGAAGTGAAGTACTTACTCCATATGACTGTCTTAATGCTGAGAGGTTTGCCAAGTGAAGTACTTAGAATAGAAGAGTTGCTGAGTACTGAGCAGCACGAATGTGTAAGCGCAGGTGAGCACCGTGCAGCACAAATGGTGTGCAGAGAAACGAGGATCACTCCTAGAAATGAGGATCACTCCTCCTTATATAGCCGAGTGTGTGTGATTAAATCATCATAAGCATGCAATTTATTAATGGCTAATTACTTTGTTAGTAAATTAAACGCATGTTTCACGAGACATGACATGACACGAATTGACGTAACTGGTAGACAGACAGTGACAGCACACCAGCAGTCGGCCTTTATTGCATGCAGCCCGCTGATTCCGACACGCACTTCAAGACATGCAGGGCACGCACTTCAAGGCGAAGGAATCCGAGGCGCGGGCGGAGCCGAGGCGTGCGCCGGGAAGAAAGAAACAAGGTTGTTTTATGCATCATACGTTTCATGATTTGTATCACGTTAATTAATTTATTTTAATATTTAATCGTCGGTTCTAAAAAAACAATAAAATTTCACGGTGACAACCGGGAATGATAGGAGAAGGTAAAATCACACTTTGTTTATTCTAACTTCGATCGAAATACAAGTACGCGTGCGTTTAAGGAAGTTGATCTGAAAAATGACATGGACAAATGCACCATCGAGTACTGCATGAATGGTTTTGTACGAAGTCTGGGTCTTCGATGTGCCCGTACTTCCTCCGAAATTTATTTCGCTGGTAGGTGGAAGGTGTGGGTCTCTGGCCTCCACCGGTCGATGAGAGCTGCAAGCAGAGATCGGTCGAAGCAGAAACGTGTCTGCTGAAGCCGACGCGGAGCGACCTGTCGCTCCTCGAGGGCTGTCGCCTCCAGCATCCGGCACACTAGGAGCAAGCCGGCAAGGCATAACCTGCATGTTCATAATAAATAAGATGTCGTAATCTTTCATTAAGGAATATACAATTTTTATATTCTCACCTGCGAACCCAGCGGGCGTCGACAGTCAGCAGCTCCTTCAATACTCTAGTACGAAAGGCTGGGAGCTGATGTCCCTCAACGGCACTCCTGCGCCACAGAGGGATCCAAAAGGCGATCGGCCTGTTGTCCGCCACCCTCGTCCGCCATGCTGAAGCACCTGCAATGTACGGATTAATAAAATCTTTTGCAGCAACGTACGGATCAATGTAAAAAGAAATTACGGATTACCATACTTTAAAATGCAGATAACATAAATATAAATATGGCAAAGATTCCTCATCGTATATAGTACATAATTGTATGTTGACTGATTTGTCATCGATGCCGCTGCACGTACATGAGAGCAAGGCTTATGTAACAGTTTCGGCTTACGACACGAGCACTTGCATTGCTCATCAGTAAGAATACACTCCTATCTGTTCTTCTGGCGTTTGCGCCCAAGACGAGCCCTATCCATGCAGCGAACTTCATACCTCAACTCGTCGGTACCCATTGCTTAAGATGAGTGCAGCTGTGTCTTCTTAACCTTTTCAAAAATGTACTTTGTCACAACCCCTGAAAAAAACAACCGATTGTCAGACATGGCAATTGAGGCTGCTCGATACCGGTCCATGAAATACCTGCATGTTCGGTGCAGAATCCCCTAGACAATTGCTACGAGCGGCAGTACCCTCGTCCCTCTCATGACCCAGTTGTATACCTCCGCCAAGTTTTCGTGCTCCACTAAGTGTATGAAGTGAACTCACAGATTCCAGATGTACTATGTAGATGGATGACCCTTACCCGAGCGCCGCATATTTTTACATCGCAAGCCTTCACGCAAAGATAGATCGCTTGAAGAGCAGGCTCCGTGCACTACAGCCATCTGCACAGCAAACAATTCAACAACGTTCTCAGAGGCGTCGCCAACAGCCGCCGGCGAACGTGGAGCCGTCAAACCGCATGGTTCTCGATCGACACTACATCCCAATTCGTGTTTGTAGTGACACCTCATGTCTCTGTGGATGCCATTACCCCAGCACACCGAACGCAGAAGTTCTACGGCAAAGATCGGTCATGCAGCAACAATATCTAGGGTACTTTGACACAACGTGGAAAGCGACTTCTCAATGTTCAGCGACGTGGTGTTCACGCGAATGCCACAACCCTTTTACACAGCCATGGCTATGCACGTAAAATAGTAGGTATTCCAGGAGTGACGACCTTATGCTACAATTGCTGTATCATTGATGTTCATGCGACTTGTTACGTATTTATTCTATGAGTTCAATTCGATGTGTTTTTTGAAAATAGGAAAAATCGAAGGCATTTTAGACGTTGCGCTGCACTGCGCTACTGGGTACGACGGACGCTACATCGTCGAGCGTTAAACGTTGCAGGGTATAGTCGAGCGTGGACAAAATAACATAAACAACATAATAACAACACGATATGAAAGTGACATAGTAGCGGTGCTAACAACACACAAAAGGTATGGACTAACAAAGATCCTACGCACGCCCCCTCTTAGGCTTCACGCCCATAACAGAACCATTAGCTCGAGGCTTGCGCGCACGTCCGAGCTGTGTAGAGGGAAAAGTGAAGCGGTCCGGGGCCCCGACGTCCCGCTGCGGTCGGGGCTGTGGCTCCGGTGTCGCATGCTCTGACTGCGACTGCTGCGAGGCGACAGGGGGTGCCTCAGACAACTATGACGACCCTATCTCCTGGTGACTCCCGAAGAAGTAGTCCGAGAAATCCGCTGGGAGAGGACTGCTCTGGTACACCGGTGGCTCGACGAGAGGGCTGTAATGCATCTCGGTGCCCGCCTCTTGGCTATCCCAAGTCGAGGTGTACGTAGGATCTGCAATGTGTTTATTTGTAAACATCATCACATATGCGACTATCAAAAATAAAAACAGTAGAACTAACTATCAAATGTGGGTGCAAGAGGTGGCCTCATCGACCCGTGAAACGTAGAGGCCGCCTGAGTGGACAACCCGGGCACGTCGATAGTAGGACGGACTGGGCCGCGAAACCCACCTGATGTACCAGGCGCATCGTGCCGAGGCCGGAAAGACGCCTGGAAACCTTCGGACGACCCGGGCGCGTCCTGAGGGGGCCAAAAAGACCCTTGGAAGCCACCGGACGACCCGGACACGTCCTGAGGGGGCCAGAAAGACCCCTGCAAGGCAACCGATGCCCCTGCGACACTCGATGCTGGAGCACGCGGACGCTGGCTGACTGCACGCGACGTATATTTCATTATTATGATTCATATGTGCATGTTGAAGGGAAAAAATATTTTTGCCTGACTATACCGGAGAACGGGGGTCTGGGGGCCGCTGTAGGTATGGGAGCGAGGGCGACTGGATCGGTGCAACTGGACGTCAGACGAACAGCTCGCGTGGTCTTCTCGTAAATCCTCCTGAAAGTGTCAAAGACCTCGCTTGCCGTCATCTGAATACCCTCCCGGATGCGCTCCATGGCATGGCGTGCTTCCACGCTGGACTGTCGTACGAGGTCATGCTGTTGTTGACACAAAAAATGGATTTCTGTGAACACACGTGCAGAAGCGTCAATTCGATGATTGCGTCTCAACTAAAGATCAAGCGTGCCAGTCAATGTGACCTGTAAATTGACAAGGAGAAAATCGTCAGTAACGTAGCCCTAATCGGCTTTTCATATAGCCAGATCAGGTTATTGGTAATCGGCTTTCAGTAATCCGATTACCTTATCTATCGGCTTAATGCCAGATAGAGCGAGTAAACATAAATAAGCATTCAAATTTAAATCTTCTACTTCTTTTTGGTATTGAGTTCAATTGCGATGTGTTTTTCGATAGTACAAAATTTCGAAGGCATTTTTGGCATTCCGAAATTTGTTTACGCAAACAGTGAAAAAATTCGCCGTTGCACCATTTTTACGTTGCGCTGCGCTACCGGGTACGACGGAACGTACGTTATCGAGCGTTAAACGTTGCACGGTACAGTCGAGCGTGGACAAAATAACATAAACAAAATAATAACAACACGATATGTATATGTTACATAGTAGCGGTGCTAACAACACACAAAAAGTATCGACTAAGAAAGATCCTACGCACGCCCCCTCTTAGGCTTCACGCCCCCAACAAAACCATCAGTTCGAGGCTTGCGCGCACGTCCGAACTGTGTAGACAGAAAAGTGAAGCGATCCGGGGCCCCAACGTCCCGCTGTGGTCGAGGCTGTGGCTCTGGCGTCGCATGCTCTGGCTGCGACGGCTGCGAGACGACAGGGGGTGCCTCAGACAACTGTGACGGCCCTATCTCCTGGTGACTCCCGAAGAAGTAGTCCGAGTACTCCTGGTACGCCGGTGGCTCGACGAGAGGGCTGTAATGCATCTCTGTGCCAGCCTCTGGGCAGTCCCAAGTCGATCTGTACGCAGGAGCTGCAATGTATTTGTTTGTAAGCATCATCACATATGCGACTATCAACAATAAAAACAGGACAACTAACCATCAAATGAGGGCGCAGTAGGTGGCCTCAACGACCCGTGAAGCGTAGATAAAGACCTGCCATCTGTTCTGCTCTCCATACCGGTTTGGTTTTATTCTTTTTATTGACGCGATTTTCAATGAAAGCTGAGATGGGGTAAGTGTGAAGAGTCAACTATTGCCCTACTTTTATTATTTCTTAGAAGACCAGTATACTCATTAAATCTTGATTATCGCTCTACTGAATCGAAAGAATGACTCTCGCGGGGGGAACTACTGAAACAAGAAATGGTGGCCGGGCTTAGAATGAGGGGAAGGGATCAGAAAAGAGGGAAGCGCTCTCAAGGTAGAATCAGTTCCAGGCAAGTATGCCCATTGAAAGGAAAGAGTCCCTAAACAGACAGGTTTTCCGCAAATAAGACGGGTCCTGGTCTTCGGCAACAAAAGAAGCCGAAGCGAGAGCTCGATCAAAGAACCTTTATAGATCCTCATCATCCTCAGGTTCTGGATACACAGCGAGAAGGGAATCTTCCAGTTCGAATGGAAGATTTTCGAAAGAGAGGGGAGAAATCAATCACATGCGTGAGCGGATCGAGCTATTATATAATAAGTAACGGCGGATCTTGGTAGATCCACTTGTCAAGGCGCGGAAAGCCGTGTTCCTTCTCAGCTCACGCTTTCCTGATTGATTTGAAAGACCCTACACACCACCGTATCCTTGGCTTTCTTCCCACTTTCAAAGAACTGGCTATCATTCATTCTATTCTATCTCCTCGCTTTAGGTCTTATGCTTATTATTAAAGGGGTTATGCCACTCCGAGTCCATCAGTGTTGAAGGAATGGACAGAGACAGGCAAAGACAAAGTACTGATTTGACTACCGATAGAGAGCAGAGCTAGAGACAAGATGCCTAGGACCTGGAGGAGATCCATAAGAACCAAGTCGTGGAGAAGATAGCATCAAACTGGAGATAAAAAACCTAACTCTCCGTGCCGTGCTTTAATCGAGAATGGATACAGGGTCGTCGAGCGAAACCAGGGGCTAGACCTACCTTGTTTTGTTGACTTATTGCTTTCCAGCAAAGCGTGCCGGCCCTATCTCTAAAGCACCAAACTTCCACATTTTAGGAAGGTCTAAAGCCACCTAGTTTGGGGTCCTAAATGACTAAGAGTGGAAGCGAGTGCAGAAGCGATTAACTGAGGCGACTACTACAAGCTCTAAGGCTTGCCACAAGTAATCAATTTGAATATCAAAGCGAAGAGTGCGGAAAGTAAATTGGGCGAGAGAGGCGCAAACCAATTTTTAACATGGTTCGGCGCAAAGCACCTACTCTACGATGGGGAACTTCCTAGAAGGAAGCCAGGACCCTCTCGTCCTGTGCCCTCAATCCACTTGGGGCTCTTGAGCGCAAGCACCCGCGGTGAGCTTCAAACCTCTCACACTAGGACAAGTTCTCCCACGCGGTAGGAGCTCCTCGTCACCCCGATGCCAACGTCGTGGCACCGACCTTCGTGGAGAAGGATTTTGTACACGGCGACCCGGAGACCCCTGAACGTGGCGAAGATGTGTGGCCTTGGTCAACAGCATCGTGGAAAGCATGGTGACCTTCCCGAGGAAGGGTTTCGGCGTCCCGGCAACCTTAGGCAAATTCCGGCGCCCCGGAGGTTGTAGAACTTATCCCCTCGTGTGAGAGGCTGAGAGAGCTCATTCTACATCCATCCAAGCCTGAGAGAGAGAGAGAGAGAGAGAGAGAGAGAGAGAGAGATCTTCCCATGGTTTTCTTCATCCCCAAATCCAAACCCACCATGAGAGCTTGAGAGATTAAGAGGGAGAAGGTGAGGGAGAAGAAGGGAAGAAGAAGTTGTTGCACCTCCTCATCTCCTCTATCCATCTTCTAGGTTTGCTCCTTCATGCTTCCCAATGGTGAGGGAGAGGGAGAGAGGTGGAAGAAGAAGCCATACCTTGCCTCCTCCGGTCATCCCCAAGCCCTCTCCTCCTCACACCCATGGGGATTCCCACCTAGCCCCATGATGAATGTGAGGTGGTGAAGTTGGTGTCGTTTGGTTCTTGCGCTCTTGGGATTTCTTGCACCGGAGAGCTCCAAGCTTCATCAAGCATATGTCTACATCAAGCCATACCCCATCCTCAACCGTACGACTACTTCGACTACATCCTCTACACCAACGAAACCCCTCCTGGTGGGTGGTCACCCTCCCGCGAAGTGAGGGTGCGTGCAAAGTTTGTCTTGTGGGGCGGCCGGTGACACTTTGGTGGTGCTGAAAATACTTCTTGCAGGAAGGTGAATCTCTCTTCTTGGCAGGTGAACTACAGGTGTGGAGGGTTGCACTAGATAATCCATAGTGGATGTACCCAACACATGACCAGCAACCGCCGATGGTTCACCTCGTTCCGGGAGGTTGGAGACTTCCTTGGGATGATCACTTTTGGAGATGGTAGAATAAGTAAGGTAATTGGAGCAGGCACCATTCTCATCACTTTAAAATTGTCAATCGGTAATGTGCTCTTGGTTGAATCACTCAATTACAATTTGCTTTCGGTTGCCAAATTATGTGATGTCGGTTACCATTGTCACTTCACTCCTCTTAGCATGACTGTGGTTGAATCAAAAGATGATTTGGTCTTTAAGGGTTTTCGATTTCAGAATTTGTACCTTGTGAACTTTCACTCTCATACCTCACACATCTCGACTTCCCTTCTCGCCAAAGCTTCACATGCTTGGCTTTGGCATAGGCATCTTCGGCATGTAGGTATGTCAAGCTTGCAAAAGGTTTTCAAAAAAGAGTTGGTTCTTGGCATTAAGGATGTTAAGTTTGAAAAAGGTAAACTTTGCAGGTTGTGTCAGGCCGGTAAGCAAGTAGGAAATATGCATCCCGCCAAAACAGTCATGTCAACCACTCACCCCCTTGAGCTTTTGCATATGGATCTTTTTGGGCCAATCACATACATGGGTATAGGTGTTAATATATTTTGTTTGGTGATTGTCGACGACTTTTCTCACTTCACCTGGGTCTTCTTTATGCCTGATAAAACACCAGTTGGAGACATTTTCAAATATTTTGCAAAAAAGAGCGCAAACACAAATTTGATTCCCAAATAGAAGATGTGAGGAGTGACAATGGGACCGAATTTGCTAACACTAACGTTGAAAGCTATTGTGATGAGTGTGGCATAGGTCATGAGTTCTCTGCACCATATACCCCGCAACAGAATGGGGTAGTGGAAAGGAAGAATCGGACATTAATCGAAATGGCCAAAACTATGCTCAATGAGTATGGCACTTCAGATGTCTTCTAGGCAGAAGCAATAAGCACAACTTGTCACTACATCAATATGTTCTATCTCCATAAGTTCCTGAAGAAGACACCATATGAGCTGCTAGTAGAAAGGCGACCCAATGTCTCCTATTTCAGAATTTTTGGTTGCAAGGTCTATATCAAGAAGAAAAGGGAGCACCCTCAAAAGTTTCAGAGCAGAGTTGATACGGGCTTCTTCCTAGGATACTCCTCCAAGTCCTAGGCCTATAGAGTGTTCAATGATAGAACTGGAGTGATGGAGGAGAGCTTTTATGTGAAGTTCGATGAGTCCAATGGTTCTCAAGGTCAGCATGAGAGCATTGATGATATGTAAGATGAGCTACTCACCAGGGGAGCAGATAGAAGTTGGAGATGTGATACTTGAGCCAATTCAGAGAGAGGATGACAGTGATACCTCCACCTACACCAGAACCAGTGCCAGACTTAGGGGGAGACACACCTCAGGACAGCTTGAGTGTGGATCCAACTTCAGAGACTATGAAAAAGACTGCTTGTGAGTCTGATGCTGAGACAGCTAGAGCTCCACCACAGTTGATCAAGTCCCATCACACAATCGCTCGTGATCATCCAGTTGATCAGGTGATTGGGGAGTTCACTCGAGGAGTTCAGACAAGATCAAAGGCAGCCAACCTAGCTCTCTACAGTGCCTTTGTGTCTGAGATGGAACCTAGGAAGGTAGATGAAGCTTTGGGTGATGCTGACTAGATAAATGCAATGCATGAGGAGCTGAATAACTTCGAGAGGAACATGGTGTGAACTTTGGTTGAGCGACCCAAGGACTGCAATGTGATTGGCACTGAGCGGGTCTTCAAAAACAAGCAGGATGTGTTTGGGCAGGTGGTCAGAAACGAGGCTAGGCTTGTGGCATAGGGCTTCTCTCAGGTCGAAGGGATATACTATGGTGACAAATATGATCCAGTGGCAAGACTTGACACCATCCGTCTGCTTGCTTGTGGCATTTGCAACATGCCACAACATAGTGCTTAGGCAAATGGATGTGCGGAGTGTATTTCTAAATGAGTATATCAATAAACTTGTCTACGTGGAGCAGCATCCAGGGTTTGTAGATCCACAGCACCTAGACCATGTGTACAAGTTGTCCAAAGCTCTGTATGGCCTCAAGCAAGCTCCTAGGGCATGGTATGACAGACTAAGAGACTTTCTGACCGGCAAGGGCTTCACAGTTGGAAGGGTGGATAACACCCTATTCAAGAAGGTGGTGGATGGCGACTTATTCCTCTGTCAGGTTTATGTGGATGATATCATCTTCGGCAGCTCAAACGAGGCCTTGGTCATGGAGCTCAGTCAATTGATGAGCATGGAGTTCGGGATGTCCATGATGGGCGAGCTGAACTTCTTCTTGGGCTTTCAAATCAAGCATCTCAAGATCGGGACCTTCATATATCAAGAGAAGTACATCCAGGACCTTCTCAAGCGCTTCCACCTCAACGACTGCAAGCCGATTCGGACGCCCATGGGAATGAACGGCCACCTCGACTTGAACACTGAAGGTAATCATGTCGACCTTTGCCTTTACCATTCCATGATTGGTGCACTGTTGTACTTGATTGCATCTAGGCCGGATACCATGTATGAAAGGACCGATAGCAGACTAGAGGGGGTGAATAGTCCAAATAATAAAAAATGCGGAATTTAAAAATCAAACCAGAAACCCAGGCGTCGGAAGTTCCGGTGATGGTCGGATGTTCTAGCCGGGTCCAGTGACTAACCCGTCGGAAGTTCCGACCCACGTCGGATGTTCCGACAGCAGTGGTTCTGCCCACACCTCAAAGTCACGTGTACCTGCAACCAAATTGATTTCTTCCAAGACCAAGTGTAATTCTACTAATATAAGATCAATACAAATACAATATAACAGTAGAATCAACTCAGAAATAAATAAATACAAGATAGAAATCAATTACTCAAATGTAGAGGAGTTGCAGCAATTTTTTCACCGATGTTTGGATCTTTGAAAGGAGATCCTACTCATCGTTAGGGAAGAAAAAATAGCCCGGATCACTTAGACCCTAATCCCCTTCGACGTTGCACAAAGCACTCGTCGATTTTTACTAAGTGAGACCGTTCCCTTGCGGAGGTGGAATCAAACCTACACAAACATCCGGAGGCACACCACACAAAGTTCGGTGGCTCCCCAACGACACCTAGCCGTCTTGGACCCCTTCAAGCCTCCAAGAGTAATAAATGCTGCGGAGAAAAGAGGTAGGATGCAAAGTGCTCAAAGATTAGGATCACTCTAATTCGTGGAGCACTCAGGTTGCCTCAATCTCTCAAGATGAATCTCTCAAAGAAGAACGAGAGAGAGAGAAAGCTTTTTCACGAAGAACGAAGAACACAAGTATGAACAGGTGATTCAAAAAATGAGCAATCAGATTTGGTGTGTATGGAAGGTGGTGGAGAAGACAATAAATAGGGCGAATCTCAAAATTCTGGCCATTGGGACGAAATCCCACCTCGAATGTTTCGGTCAGCGTCGGAAGGTCCGACGGGGACGTCTCAGGATGGTGTTGATTTTTGAGTGGAAACCTCACACGAAGTTCAAGATACCTATGTTGAACACTTAGCAACCTTTATATGCTTCCCCGTAGCATCCCTCTTCATAGTACGGCATTCCTATGACTCAATAAATAAAGATTTACAAATTCATTACTAGTCTTGATGCCATCTTGCAACATGTCCAAGTTTGAGGGGTACACCACCACATATCAACTTGTACTTCAAGTATATAACATGTATAAAACCTGTGTATATTTCTCCAATAAAACATGTTAGCTCTATAATTGTTAATCATTAATCACCAAAACTATTTAGGGTCTAGATGTACTTTCAATCTTCCCCTTTTTGGTGTATTGATGACAGTGGAAGTACTTTTTTTTTGGGTGTGTGGATGCAATTTTTCTGAGGACTCGTGTAGGTTTTCGTTTGCATCGCTAAGAAGGGAAAAAATGTATATGCATTGATAGATATGCATATGCATGCATACGTGCATGGCCTGTATGTGCTTGCTTTGTTCGCTATAGGTTTGTGATGAGGATCGAGGATATATATGCAATGCATCAGCAAAAATAGTGCACGCGTGAGAGGGGTTGCATTGAGACGAACGGTGCGAGAATATAGATATGCATATGCATATGCACATTCATAATGTGTGGAATGTGGCAAGTGCTTTAGTTACAACTTATTATCTTTATATTTTCTTATTTTCAATTTCGAAAATTTAAGACATTTTCAAATTAGACTTATTTGGCTAAAATAATACCAATTTGATTTTTTGTCTAGAATTTTTTCCTACTATGAAATCAGCATGAAAAACTCTTAAAATAACATGAACAATTTGTTCGTTTAAACTTCAGCTTATTAATTCAACCAGCCAGCTCACACACAACTACTTCAGCTCAACTCAGCTTATTTATTCAGCTCAGCTGCTTCGAACATGTATCATTCGGTTAATCAGCAACTTTGAACATGCCTAACATTTTTAGCTTTTCTTTTATCACAAAGACATGGGTGTCAAAACTCTAAAAAACAAAGAAAAGAAAACATGACAAACTCCGGAAACCATCCTATAAAACACTATCGAAATTCATCAATAAAAGGTACAAAGCCGAGTTGCTCTCCCAGGCGGGCCACGTGGCTGGTCTGCCCGCCCGGCGCAGCCACGACCGTCCGATCGTCCGCAGGGGTCAGATCCGGCCGTCCATTAGGTTTTTAAGTATAAAACAATTTTTTCCCGCAAAGATCAGCACCTTGCGCTATTTGCTGGGTTGGCTAGCTCAGCCGGAGTTCACCGCGTAGCCCGTGGTTCGAATCCTGCGCAGGCCACCATTTTTTGCGCCTTTTCCCAGCTCTTGTGACGCGTGGGCGCGCGTTCCTCCGCGTGGGCCCGCATACGACGCGCGGGCGCGTGTTTGGCCGGGTCGGCCCGCCTGCTACGCGCGGCGCACGCCCACGCGCTCGGCCCGCCAGGGGTGCGCCCACCCGACTAGTAATACAAACATACAAGACAAATAATTAACCCCCGGGTAAAATTAAAAAATAGACCAACTGAGCGAACGAGCAAAACGGGGCTCTCTTTTCTGTGGGGGAACCTTAGCTAGCTTGTATAAGTAGGAGAAGGAGTAGTCTATGGATGGCATCTTCTCTGCCTAGGGATCCGAGAGGGAATATACAAGTGATGGATTAGACGTATCCTCTCCTTTAAGGAGTAAGGACAGCCAAGTGCGATTGATTTAATTTGGAGCCACTTGCTAAGGTGCAATGGTCCACCGGATGCATGATCAGCATGCATGGATATATGGCCAGGCCATGATCATCAGGCCTTTCACTGCTCAAACTCACTCGTGTAGTGTGGTGATGGGAGGGTGCATGCATGCATATGTGCATGCTACGGTATGTGTATGCATCCTTCATATGCTTCTTTCTAGACAAATCTCAAAGCCCTCTTCTTTAGCCATGAAAAGGATGTATGGGTTAGTGAGTTAAAAGGGTCAAAAATCTTTGGGGTTTATCTGAAAAAGAAGTATGTGCAAATCTTTTTTTCTTTGAATAAGAACTACTTGGTGGTATATTTTTTGTAAAATTAATTTAAATACATGCCACCGTAGAGTGCACAAGTTTAGAAGAATATTGTTATAATGTGCTAAATCCGCTATATGCAATTTGATAGTTAAAAATCTAGAAATATGCATTATAATACAATTTTGTCCCCTTTATTTTGCTCGAATATTTATTCTATTTGCTTTGTTATCCTTCCTCATCTCTCCTCTCTACCAGGCCTCTTCCTCGTTCAGAGAGTTCTCCATGACAGCAAAGGTGACAACCTAGAGCAAGCTCCATGGTGACCTAGCGAAAAGCTTTAAGTAGGCTCAGGTGGTGGGTCACCTCATATATACCACCTCTTCATCCTTAAATCATCTACGATAACATATCGAAGAGGGAAAAGCCAGTTGGTCTCGTCTGTCAAGCTTGTCCGATTTCCATTCATAACTCTCCTACATACACTATGCCAATTTACCACCTCAAGCTCAATCCACCATGGACGCCACACCCCAAGCTCTGCCATTGAAATCATCCTCTTGAGTTTGAATCCTATCACGCTGTGTTATCTATATATAAGCTTTGCTAGTTATGCTTGCCCTTGCTTCCTCATACTCCTCACTGTAGACGGGTGTTGGTGCTCGCCTCACCAGTCACCCTCTCAAGGGGGAAGGGGGGGGGGGTTGCTCTGAAGGAGAGATCAAATCAACCACTATTTGACTTATTTGATTCTCCAAAGAGGGAGTTTGGGGAGGCTCTCAAGGCGGGAGGGAGAGAGAGAGAGGATGCGAGGTTTGAGGAAGGATGTAGGAGGAAGCAGGAATATAGGAGAAGGGACTAGAGGATTTTAGTCACTTTATATTGGAATTCAGGTTTAGCACTTTTTAGATTTTAAAAATAAAACAAAGTTCCCGCCTCTATTTTTTATTTTTTTAAACAAAGTTTTGGTTTCTACCTCATATAATGTAAAAACTACTTTAAACATGTAGCACATCATGTTGATCCTATAGCGACACCCAGATGGAGATCGGCATCTACATTCTTTCGGGTACTGACTGCCCTGACACACGCCTTACTATGCACCATACACGTCCCCTATTTTTTAACGGTCCAAGAAGCTTTGATCCAACGCTTTTTTTTTTTTTTGAGAAACCTCACTAATTCGCTCCTGGGAATAAATCCCAGAGCAACGAGAAACCAGGGGAGCCTGCGCTCGAACTCCGGCCGGCTGCCGCCACCCGAGCAAACTGAAGGTGAAATCTGAATTACTAATAATTAGCTCGATCGAGGCATCGAGCAAATGGCAAATCAACTTCCTGAACAAATTCAGCTCCAACCAATCGATCGACACAAGAAAAGAAATGAAAACACATACATCACACATGATATGGTGGAAATTTGCCAATGGATTGTTTTCCCTGCCAAATATCCACCACCAAGACTCCCGAAAATTAATGTAATTTTTTTTGAAACAAACGGCAGGAGCACTGCCTTTTCATTAAGAAAGAAAGAATGTATGTACAAGATGGCAAATTATGTGCAGGGAGACTGGCATTGGACACCGGACAAAGCTCCATAGGACTATTCCAAAAATCTCTTCCTCACACATTGTGCCAAGAATGTCTGAAAATTAATGTAATGAGTGTATAATAACTAGTGTGGCTTCTACGCCGGTAAGACCATCGTCGATGCAAGTCTATCTAGTTTGATAGCATATTTTCTTTTTTTCACTATTTGATTTTAAGGAAAATTTGCACCACATGTCAATGACTCACCGTTATCTTTCGGTAAATAGTAAAATTTGGAGTTTGCTGGAACAAACTTCCTTTCTTTATAGTGGTGGATGAATTCCCCTCCCTTCTATTTCTCTTTCTCTCTACCCCCCCTCTTCGGTGTATTTGTTGTACTTTCTGTTCTTCTTGAATGAAATGGCAGAGCTCCTGCCCTTTGCGTTCAAAATAGTGGTGGATGAATTGTTTCGATCTCCACATCTCGTGAAATATAGAAGACCTTAAATGTGTAAGAAGATGAATACAACACAAGGGGATTGTGGGATAGACGTGGCTATTTGCATTAAGTTTTGAGGGTGTTTATATAGTATATGCATGGTGGCTTAGATTATAAGCAATTCTAGACTTAGGTCGTAAACAAAACTAGACTTAATCACAAGCAATCCTATAGGTTGAGATGAAATTATATCGGATACAAATTATATCCTACCATAACAGTCGAATTCTTCTTGATGATGCCAGCATATACTCTAACATCCCCCATAGTCTTTTCGGGAGCGGGAGCACGAACACGCTCAGACCGGAGAAGAAACCAACGAGGTGCTCAAATTGGTGGTAGCCCTTTTGATATAGATGGTAAGGTAGCCAAGAGTGAGATGCTGGTGGTCGTAGCCATAGATAGAGCTGAGTCAGGTAGCCAATGTTGAGATAGCTACGCATGGAGCTTGGAAGAAGAAGACGGTGACGCAATTGGGCAGTCCTTGAGGAGAAGGGCGATGCCAAGGTTGATGCAGTTGAGGCCGTTAAGAAAGTGCATCGGGGACGATTGATCAAGAAAGGCTAACGTTTTATTCATCTACGGAAAGCCAAGTTTATAAAACAAAACCTAAGACTTAGCACCTTGTTCAAATCAAGCTAAAGTTCATTTGAGTGTATCTCATGTATTAAGTGGCCATTTCCTTCTCATGGCAAATGGCAAACTATTCTATCCTACAGGAGTGGGCCGAGTGCGGCTTGGGCCTTGGCCGTGGTCATGTTGAGCCACGCATGAGATGGCCGGTCCAAGCGCACAGGCTCAGGCCGGCCAGCACGGTGCAGTCGTGCAGAGCCCAGGTCGCCGTCGAAACGGCCCGGATCGGGCCGAACCAGTGCATCGCTGGACCAGGGCCTAGGTGGTGTGCGGGCCGGATCGGTAGCAGGCCAGAACATCTGAACATGCACAGGCCCGTACGCCGGCGCGCAGGCTTGTACTGGCTTTAATTTAATTCGAAATTAAAAAATAATTTTTCTGTTTAAATTAATTTAAAAAATAGCCTCCCGGCGCCCGATGATCGGGCGTTAATTTTGAAACGCCGAACAGACGGGAGATTAATTATAAAATGCCCACCAATTGGGCGATATTTAAATAACACCCGTCCAACTGGCGGTATTTAAATATCGGCCGTTCAGCAGGCGCTTCATATTAGCCGCCCGTCGATCGGGCGCTTTATATTGAGCGCCCATCCAGCCGGCGCTTTATGTCAGTGTGGCCCCCCTCCTGGCCTGTAGTGTTTTTTTCCATCGGATTCGTAACCACTGCCTGGGTTGGTCGAATAGAGATTGCGAAAGTATGTCTCAATGCTTTGTAATGCCCGGAATATACACAGCTTCCGCCACCTGGAATGTCTAAATGGGGACATAAGAGCATTGCATTTATTTTAATTATTTACGCGAAAATGTATTGATGGGACTGAAATCACCCCTCCTTATATAGTCGAGTGTGCGTGATTAAATCAACATAAGCATGCAATTTATTAAATGGCTAATTACTTTGTTAGTAAATTAAACGCATGTTTAACGAGACATGAAATGACGTAACTGGCAGACAGATAGTGACAGCCCACCAGCAGTCGGCCTTTTGCTGCATGTAGCCCGCTGATTCCGGCACGCACTTCAAGGCGAAGGGATCCGAGGAGCGGGCGGAGCCGATGCACGCGCAGGGAATAAAGAAACAAGGTTGCGAGAGAGGAGTTTCAAGCACAGCGCGAAGCAGACCAGCAGCGGCAGTTGAATGAGCAATAGTTATGACCGTGGCAAAAATCTTTGTTTTTTCTAACACTTTGTTTTTTCTGACAACCGGGAATGATAGGAAAAGGTAAAATGACACTTTGTTTTTTTTGACTTCGATCGGAATACAAGTACGTGTGCGTTTAAGACAGTATATCAGGAAAATGACATGGACAAATACACCATCGAGTACTGCATGAATGGTTTTGTACGAAGTCTGGGTCTTCGATGTGCCCGTACTCCCTTCGAAATTTATTTCGCCTGTAGCGCACTAGTTCGTTCGGACTGTTGGGGTAGTGACATCCACAAAGACATGTATAATTGGTGCATGGGGGTTCACCTCAAATTGTGGGTCAAGAACTAATCGTCTTCGGTGCTACTCTGTCTCTTGTGCACTCAGTAGACCATTTACTCCGCGCTCTAACTGTTGTATTCTGCCGTGCAGATAGTCTATGTATGTTGATGCGAACATTCGAGTATATTCTCAATAACCTTTTTGTAACCAAATAATATTTCTTTTGATGGTATACGTACCTCAAACATGGCACATCTGTAAAATCTATGCCCCGTAAAACCATATGCAACACGATAAAAAATCTACACGATCGTGTCGACCCCGTGAAGGCACTTCGGCCATCCTCTATAACTCCGGATCTCTAAGCATCGTAGGATTTGTGTTTGTCGGTATAGTAAATACCGGGGTATAAAGAGTCCGAAGGAAGGCCAGGCGAGGGCCCCACACGTCAGGCAGGCGACCAGACCCCAGCGTGTGGGCGAGCCCCTCAGGAGCCAGGTGAGGGCCCCACACGTCAGGCGGGCGACCAGACCCAGCGTGCGGGCGAGCCCCTCAGGAGCCAGGCGAGGGCCCCACACGTCAGGCGGGCGACCAGACCCCAGC
>SPJY01023950.1:82269-197050 GCA_005191435.1 Raddia distichophylla
ATATAGACGGTCGACGGTCTAATAATATATATATATAGGTAACAAGAAATCTAGACGCTCTTCATTTTCTGTAGGCCGAGGAGCATGCTACTGAAGTGCATGTATAAGGTAGTAATTAAGATATATACATCGATCAAAGGGGCTGTTTAGTTGCCGGCCGTCACGCGCCATACCGACGCGGCGGCGTTGACTCCCGATTTGGCCACCGCTTGGTTCATCACCATCGCTTGGCACGCCATCGTCCACCCGCACCCTCGGCCGGCTGTCAGCCACACAGCGGCGAGGCGTCGGCGTGCTGTCTCCGACGTCTCAGGGCGCCCAATTCGGCCGCCGCCGAAAGGCACGGCCTGCGCCCTCGCCCTGAGAAGGCATGGCGCACGACGGCCGGCAACCAAACAGCTCCAAAATATCTATGTCGATCAAATACCACGACAATTTCTTTAAATAAAAATCTAAAAGATGATAGCTAGCTAGCTAGCACCGCTAGCTACGACATTTGTTTTGGACACAAACTACCTCAAAATATAAAAAGCTTTGAAAGCTAGTTGAGGTGATGGGCTTGCTTGCTATTGATATTTGAGAAGCAAGCAAAATGTTGCTTTCTTGCGATGCGGACTAGTGGGTCCTCGGGAATCTAAAAATGGCTTGGCGCCTTCCATGGGCCCACCTGCATGTCACTTGGCCCTACCCTTCTTGAGCTTGTGGACAACCGAAGCGCAGCGCCAGGCGGCAGGGGTCATGCATGCAACGCAAAGTATATATGTGCAACGCAACACATACATTCTCCATTGTATTCTCACCTTCTACGAATATATATATATATATATTAGCATGCATGGCATGTATAGCCACCACGTAATATTATATATGTCACCACGTACATAGTTACTGGCTTACTGCTACTAAGTATATATACTAGCACGTACGACATAGTCAAAAAAATCCAAAACAAAATGATGGTATTGGTAGCTATCAATACCACAGCACCTTAAATTTGAAATTAACAATGTCAATAGATAAATCATTCGGTGCTTAAAGCCAGCTCATGCGAAGTCAAGTTTATAGAACTACGATTCGCTATAAAAATATCATTTACCTAAAATAAATGAGACCGATGGTATATGTATAGAGAGAGCATAGTTCGTGAAAACTAAAGTTTATTTATGAAGGACAGAAGGTTTAGAAATTATAAGTGATGAATAAGAAGTGGGTACATACGTGCTCCCATGATTAGTAAATGATGCTACTATATATACCTCATCTTTTTTTTACGTACTCAACAATATCATAAGATAATTCTAATAGAGTTCCATGTAACATCCCATCAATTAAATCCCACTCTTTATAGATTGATTTATGTATACATATACCTTTTATGGAAAAAACAAAGGGATTAATTTGATGGAATTTTTTCGAGCAATTTGTATTGAAGTATCTTAGAATAAGTATTTAAACATAGAATAATATATTGTTTAAATGCTATATCGAAGGTGGAAGCATTGAAAATACTTCCTACTCTCTCCGATCACAAATATTTGATACTTAAAACTTTTTATGGTCTTCAAAGCACAAGTTTGACCGCTAATTGCCAATATAGTTTATTTATAAACCCTACTAAATTTATAATGTTATTGCAGTATTTTTCAAAACAAATATAGGCATGCTATTTGCATGTAGCCAATCTAAATAATTCAAATAATATTTATAACTCAAGTTTCAAAACTTTGATCAGCATGTATCTAAAACGTCAAGTATTTGTGACCGGTGAGAGTATAAATTACTCTACTCACAAATATCTAATGTTTTGGGCATCGACACGAACCTCCAAAATAAAACTTTTTACCACTAACTATTGTATTTTATTTGTATGGCCACTAATATTATGAAAGTACCTTTCGATACAAATCTACTCATATGATTGTTATGTACTCAATGTAGATATCTAAAAAGATATGAGGAACTAAAGTTTAAAAACTTTGATAATAGATATCTGAAACGACATATATATTTGTGACAAAGGGTGATTTATACATGTACTGTATAACTATTTATTTTTGTTTTATACTCACCGTTGAAATGGACCTATGGGTGTATTTGGTTGAGTAGCTCCAGCCCAACCAGGCTCACAAGAGCCACCCAACCAGTGTTTGGTTGGCATCCCCTAGAGCCTGCACAATGACATGCAAATACATTGTACCAGCCAGGCTTGAGGGAAACGAGGGGATCAGCCATTTTCCAAAGTTTGTCTCGTACAATGCAACAGATGGGAGGTAAAAGGAAGAGTGCTGGGTGAGCGAGTCATAGCCTAGGGAAGGTGCGGCAGTGGCGGATCCGCTCGGGGAAGGAAAGGTGGTGGCGACGACCTCTCCGGGGTGGATGATCTCCGTTCAAAGCATGGGAAAATGCTTGCAAGCAAACACAAGTTTTGTTAGCCATGCTTCGGTCATGCATCTCATACAAACACACTCTCACGGCCTGCATGTGTGGAGTCAACATGCTTCAACCAAGCTAGGCTGGGCTAGGCTGAGCTTGTGTATGAATCAACCACATCCTATGTGTACTGATCATAACATAATTGAATATCTTTTCTAAGGATTTGCACTGAGAATATGTACGCCAATATGTATCTTGAGTAGCAGAGCAGCAATAACAACAATAGCAACTGCAGTAGCAGCATCATCATCATCATCATCAACAACAACAACAACAGTGGCGGACGACAGTCAATGCGCGGCAGCGGCAGATCTGCCCGGGGGAGGCGAGGCAGCGATGGACCAGCTCAAGGAAGGCGTGGTGGCGACGGATCCAGAGAATGCGCGGCGGCGGCGGATAAGCCCAAGAAAGGCACGGAGGCGGCGAAGCATTCGCACAGGGAAGGCGCGACAGGTTTTAGGACAACAATAGCAGCAGCAGCAGCACCAGCAACAACAACAACAACAACAACAACAACAACAAGTAGTAATAACCGGGACTGATAGGCCGGTATGGATGATTATTTCTATGTACACTTTTGATATTTGCAATGGATAAACATTGTGAAACATATTTTCTTCCGACCATAAACAAAAATATTGAAAATGGAGGGAGTACTAGTTATGAGTTATGATAGACAATCCTCTAGATTAATATTATTATCTGATAAAACAATCGACATTACTAGTATAGTAGTATATTCCCGGAGTAACATATGCATGTCTTTGTTCTTTTTTTCGTGAGTTAGAATACAAATGGCGCAATTTTTTATTACATCCTCAAAAATTTTGGGTACTATAGCGCTCTTACAAATTCAAATAAATATAACTTGTGTTTTGCTCAAATCTCAATTCGTTAATTGTTGCACCTTTGATTAATACTACAGTGGTTGCACCAGACCTCAAAAGTTGATTGAGATGTGCCGAACAAGCTAGTGACAGAATAGATTTACGCCGACATCAAGCCAATCAAGATGATGAAGGTATATGTAGCACAATGGGTGGCAGCGCATCCGTCTAGGATAATATTGACTTTTTGCGGGCAAACAAAATAGAATGTTCACTACTAGCTAGGGAAAGGGCCTTTAGTTCCGGTTGGCAACGGGCTTTAGTCCCGGGTGCCAAACCGGGACAACTTCTAGGGACTGAAGGTCAGAAACTTTTAGTCCTGGTTTTTTCAACCGGGACACAAACGTTAGCACGGTGTAGAAAATATCTAAAAAATATGGCAAACTAAAGGGATCGAAGGCCAAGAGGGGTGAATTGGACTACTTTTAATTTTTTGTGTGTTTTCTTTGAGGATTATGCAAAATAAAATTTAACCACTTAGCTAGAGAATCCTAGAACTACACATGGAGGAATATCACACAAATCAATTGGACAAGCATCACACATCACAGGCATGCATATAAGAACAAGCTTGCGAGAAAGTAAATTGCGGGAAAGTAAAATGACACAAGGATATTTTTTCGAGGTTCGGAAACGAACTCCTACTCCCCGTTGAGGCAAGCTCTCGACACACGAGAACTGGCTTCCTCTCGAGCCTTTCGCCTCAATCCACTCGTGGAAACAATTTCACCGACACACGGTGAGGTGAGCTGCTAACCCCTCACAAGGTCTTGAGTGCTCCCACACGCGGTGAGCTCCTCAAATCCACACCACCAACTCACGGCGGCGTCCACCAACACATGATGGACTTCACTCCTTCACTGCCAACGCACGGCGGCGGCCACCGACACGTGGTGGACTTTCCCCCAACACACGGAGGCACAAGAAAAACCGATGAAAGCTTGGTGAAGACGGTTTGGTAAAGATCCAACTTCCGGCAACAAAATCCTAAGGAGCACGAATCCGGAGGACACTCACCTCGCTAACACTCTTCTCACTTGCACATGGAAACCCTAGGGTTAGGATCCATGGGAGAGAGCTCTCACACTTGGGGAAGGTGGTTAGAGATGCAAATGAGTCTCTCAACCCTCTCCCTTGGCCAGGAAAACCCTTATATACTCCCCACTTTAAAACCCTAGGAAATAGATCTCAGATCCAGATTCAAGCCCTAGTCTAGACAACACCCCGGACAACTCGCGGACAGTCCGGACGAAGGCAAGCGCTTCTGTAAGAAATGAAACTCGAGACAGGAAGGACACATCATGGTTTGAACAGTCCGGCCAAAGGCAGACGCTTCCTGGAACAAAGAACTTACAAGCCAGGGAGGACACAACTTGGGCCGGACAGTCCGGCCTCCAAGGCCGAACAGTCCGGCCTAAGGCATCAGCTCAACTGCGCAGTAGAAGTGAACACTCAGCTAGGACAGTCCTAACCCCAGGGAGATCCACCGGTATTTTTTTCGGTAGATCACGTAGCTTGAGAGAGAAAGTTTGGCGCCGGAGAAGATATTTGGAGAGGTGGAAAAACTTAAGTGCTATGAAGAACACACTTGAGAACAAGATGCCCTGATCCGAAACCATCTGAAAGACTTCGAAAATTGTGATAAGTAATGACTCAACTGTGCTCCTGGGGTCCTGCAGCCAGAAAGAGAATTCACACAAACAACTAAGTTAGGCCAAGAACTCACCCAAGAATGTAGAAGAAATATGAAAATAATGTACTTAGTATTGAGCGAAGTCGATGCCAGGAAATCACCGCTTTGTGGGGTCCAGGAAAACTGAGAGTTCCTATTTGAGAATTAAGTGCATCAATTTTCAAATATAAATAATAAAGCCTATGAGAGCTTGATTCTTACAATCTCCCCTTTTTGGTGATTCATGCCAACATATGTAATTCTATCTCAACAAAGGGAATTTCAGGCACAGGGGTTAGTTCCAACAGAATATACAAGGCCAAGAATAAGAGAGAATGCAATGCATACTAAGAGATTAGCTCCCCTAGATAAATGCACTCAGATTTAGCACAAAGACTAGTTTCAGACACAAAGTTTAACAAAGCAAATATCAAGAACAAAGTTCAGCACAAACACACAAACAAGACAAACAAGATACAAGATAAAAGAGATAGATCGAATCTCCATACTCCCCGTTTGGCATCAAGGACCAAAAGGGACAACTCCTGGAAGGGAACCTCACTTCTTGGTAAGGCAACGAGTGAAAAACTTGAAGATGTTGCGCCTGAGCGGTGGCCACTGGCTGGAAGGTGCACTAGATGCAGGAGGTGGGGAAGCTGCAGAGGACGTGCCTTGATCAATATGATATGAAGATGCCCCAGCTGATGTAGCAAAGTTAGAAGGATCCATAGATGAAAACACCTCAGCCTGAGAAGGATACTGGTTAGGATCAAGAGCCATCCCAAAAAGCTGTCACTCAAAATCTGAACACCACCATAAAGATCATCAATGCACTGAGTGTGAGCAATGTTCTGAGTCTGCAAATCAGCCAGCTGAGATGACACATTGCCTTGCCAATCCACTGCATCGTTATGCCAGTTAGTTGCCTGATTGTGTCACTGCATGTACTCTCCATGCCTCGCATATGCCTCATTGTACCAATACACATAGGGGCTATGTCTGGCAGTCTGATCAGCAGCAAAGTTGTCAAATCGGTCCATGAAATTAGAAAATTCAGGCCACTCACGAGGTGGTGGAAGCACAACTGGAGGTGCCGGCGGAACTGCAAAATCACCATGTGTAGAGGTAGAAGTGTGATCGCCCTGCCGGCGCTGAGCCTTTCGCTTGCTTCTTTGCTTGGGTATAACCATTTGATACTCAGTCATCTGATGACTGAACACTGTGTCTGAGACAATCTGCTTCTGAACAAGATAGTAACACAGAATATGTTCAAGCGGCAACTCCTTGTGAAACCCTCTCATGATGCCCTCCTCCATCTCACCAACTAGCAGGTCCGGCAAATTTATCTGAACCTTATTGAGAATTTAGTGGCATGTCCACTTGAAGATAGGCAAAAATCTATCACGGTATCCTTTCCTGCTGATTAAGGACCTCCTAAGTATTTTCTCAAGTACCGAGGGATTGTCTTGAAGAAAATAGGTTTTGTTCGTACTGAATTCAGGGTCATCAGTGTTCTTGAACATATAAGCAAATAAGGTTGTCAGCTGGAGAAATGCCCTCAGTAGCCCATCTCCCATGGAACACCTCATTGTTAATCCATACACCTACACATTGGAGATGAAACATAGTTGCTAGATCACCTCGGTGAAAAGAATACTGAAAGCCACCAAAAGAGAATGTCAACTTGGTATGATCTTTAGTAATCTGCATTGTCGCATATACTTCCATGATCACTCGAGGATCATAATCAAAGGGAGCAGACAGAAGTTCAACCAATCCCAGAGTAACTGCACAGCCCTCCATGATATCATTAGAATTAGTGGCCTTAGCAACACGGTTTCACTGGACAAACTGAGGTGCGAACACTAAGCCCTTGGAAAGATAACCCAGATAAAGATCCTTGTGCACTTGATGTTTGAAAGTATCACCAGTGAGCTGAGGAGGGCGAGGAAACCACTTAGAAAGTTGTGGCCTGTGCAATTGACGGATGTACTTATCTGCCCACATAGTTAGATCACGAGATATTGCGCCATAATCAGCAAAAGAGCATGCATATCCCCTTGGGGCAACAGGTCGAGCATATTCAGTTTCCTCTTCCTCGGCGCTCTCATCTTCTTCATTCTCCTCGAAGACATCATCGCCATCGTCATCTTCTTCCTCATAGTCCACATGCATCTCATAATCAGACTCCTCAGAGTCGTCTTCCTGATAAACATATGTGGAGGGATTTTTTTCTCACCGACTGCTTTCCACGGTTAGCCCCAGTTTTCACATTATCCCCTGAATACCGATGCGGATCACTGGTTCCATAGCTAGAGCTGCCGACTACTTTCCTTTTGGCGTGCTTTGAACGAACCATGATTATTAAAATAAAGATGACACAAGCAGCCCCAAAACCTCCTTGCAATAGCACACCTGCCCCACAAGCATGCCACACACAACCACCATCTTGAAACAAGTACTAACTAGGGAGCGCATATGACCGGGCATGGTTCGCGAAGATAAATTAGTGGAATGAATGGAACTAAGCCACAGGGTGACTCACCATGCCCAGGAGACAAACCCCGCAAGGTTTAGCCGGAGAAAATGGAGCTAAAATGCCAAAACCTAGCCATGAGGGCACAAGCATCCATCACCTTAATCTAGCCAAACGAGGCCCTTCCTCGAAGAACCAACAAGAGGAGGTTGAAGAGGACCTCGGGGGCTTGCAAATCACCGGAGGAATCGAGCTACAACGCCGGGATAGAGAAGATCGAGGTGGGAGAAGAGATGGAGAAGAGGGAGAGAGAAGGGGATGAGAGCCATGGGTTGGAGAAGGCAGGAAGCAGAAAGAAGGAAAACAGGTACAAGCAGAGAAGAATACTCCGGACAGGAAGCAAAACAATGTGTCCGGACAGTCTGGCCACATAGTTCGGACAGCCCGGCCCAAAGCGCACAAAGGCAGACGATTCAGGCTCCAGTGGAACGGAGTGGCAGGGCACGCCCGGACAGTCCGACGAGTCGGCCCGGACAGTCCGGCCCTAGCCTAGGTGGCCCAGGTGACAGCGGAAAGGGCGAGCGCACAGCCAGGAAGCCCGGACAGTCCAAAGGGAGGGCCTGGACAGTCCGGTCCACGGTAAAATCTTTCTGCCCCTGCCCAGACAACTCCCAAAAGAAATGATTTTTGCACTCAGCAGGCTCCAAAAATTGAAAAGATTGCTTCAGGAGCATTTGAACAGCAAAAATAAGAAAATTTCTAGAATTTGGTCTTTTGAAATTTAAGAGATATAAAAGGGACAAAATTTAGACATTTTCAAACTATATGGACAAGAGACCTTCGAAAGGGAACGCAGTGGGCAAAATACAACCAAAAAGAGAGAACACTCCTCAAACACTTACCCACAAAAGCTTTGAGGTTATACCAATTTGCAAAAACCTCAATGATCACCAGATTTTAAAATTGAGCCAAAACTAGGTCAAATTCTCACATAGATCAATATTAGCCACTATTAACATGTGAAATTTTAATAATCATTAATCCAAGAGCATAAGTTAGGAAAACTGTAGCTAAAAGTATCAAAATGTGCTCAAACTTACTTAGGAATCAAAAGATGCAAAATAGGGCTAGAGAGAAAGATTTCATCACAGAAAGTCTCCACCTTGCCAACAACAATTCTCAAACATTTTAAACATTTTCACAAAAATTTGAAGGGAAACACATTTCCCATATTTGTTTCAAACAACATTTATTATTTTTCATAAAATTCCATGTCTCAAGCTTTTGTCGATAACATCCAGCATGACACTGAAAATGAATATCTTGGTCATCCAAACTCTCCTAAGTTCATGCCTAGTGCAATTGCAAGTTATCTCATCGAGGAGGATTGGTGAGACATGCAGGGCCCTTTTGGCCTTATTTTGTAGTTTTAGCACCAAATTCATAAATCTTCAAACTTTTTATAGATTTGCTCATTTTTAACAAGGCAGAAGACAAGAGTGATTTATCAAATCAATTAGGCTAGTAGCACAGGATCAACCAAGAGAGTAAAGCAACCGTAATGGGACAACTAGCTATAGGAACCCTAACCCATGCTCTTAGACAACAATTTAGCAAAGAGTTTAGAATTTAAGCAGATATTGAGCAAGTGATTAAATAACACCGGTAAAGACTCTCATAATCACTACGGAAACAATAAGGCGTAATCTGAAAAGGTATAACAAGCAAAGCTCCATAGAGTACGCTCAAAATAACACAAAAGAGACAAGCTATACACAAGAAACACGCACGAACCCGGCAAGCTCAAGCAATGTTCGACCTGTCTAGTATGTTGAGTTCATTTCTTAATTTGCAAAATCGAGCCTCATCCAGGGTTTGGTGAATATGTCAGCAAGCTGGTTCTCCGTCCGCACATGCTCAATCACAATGTCACCCTTTGCCACATGGTCTTAAGGAAGTGGTGGCAAATGTCAATGTGTGTTTGGTGCGCGAGGGTTGAACCGGATTGTTGGCAATTATTACCGCACTCTCATTATTGCACAACAGAGGCACATGGTCAAATTTTAGCCCATAGTCAAATAGTGAGTCAAGTACAGAATCTGAGCGCAACAACTCCCTACCGCCATATACTCAACCTCAGCGGTAGATAGCGTCATGGAGTTTTTGCTTCTTTCAAGCCCAAGAGACAAGACATCTCCCAAGAAAGTGACAGGCCCCGGAAGTGCTCTTGCGGTCAATCTTGCATCCGGAATAATCAAAATCTGAATACCCCAAGAGCTCAAACCGTGCACCCTTCGAGAACCACAGCCCTATGCTAGGTGAGAATTTAAAATATCGAAAAATCCTTTTCACAGCAGAAAGATGTAATTCTCTAGGGGAAGCCTGAAACCTAGAACACATGCATACGCTAAACATGATATCAGGCCTAGAAGCAGTGAGATACAGCAATGCACTAATCATAGAGCGATAGAGTTTGCAATCAATCGGGGTATCTCCTTCGTCGAGATTCAAATGACCATTTGTCGCCATGGGAGTCGTGATGGGCTTACAATTATACAGATCAAACCGTTTGAGCAAATATTGAATGTACTTCTTCTGAGAGATGAATGTACCGGTCTTGAGCTACTTGATTTGAAATCCCAGAAAGAAACTGAGTTCACCCATCATTAATATTTCGAATTCCCTTACTATCATATCACTGAACTCCTTACAGAATGCCTAATTTGAGATTCCAAATATGATGTCATCAACGTACACTTGGCATATTAAGAGATCTCTATTACAGATCTTTGTGAACAAGGTTGTGTCAATACTTTCAATCTTGAAACCCTTCTGCACAAGAAAATCTCGCAGTCTTTCATACCAAGCTCTAGGTGTCTGCTTGAGCCCATATAGTGCCTTGAAAAGTTTGTACACATGATTTGGATGCCGGGGATTCTCCAAACCTGGAGGTTGCTCAACAAACACCAACTCTCCAATGTGACTATTTAGGAATGCACTCTTGACATCTATATGTTTCAGAATGATGTTATGACAATAAGCAAATGCCAAGAGCAACCTTATTGCCTCTAGGAGAGCCACAGGAGCATAAGTCTCTCCATAGTCCAGCCCCTCGACTTGAGTGAATCCTTGAGCTAACAAGCGAGCCTTGTTTCTTATCACCAAACCATGCTCATCCTGCTTATTCTTGAACACCCATTTGGTCCCTATGACATTATGATCACTTTGCCTTTCAACTGGTGTCCAGACCTTGTTCCTTTCAAAGTTATTCAATTCTTCATGCATAGCATTTATCCAATCAGGATCACTCAACGCCTCATCAACCTTTTTTGGCTCAAGTTTAGAGACAAAAGCATGATGCTCACAGAAATTTGCAGCTCTCGATCTAGTCTGAACCCCCTGAATTAAGTCACCAATGACTTGATCGACTGGGTGATCCCGGGCAATAGTGTGATGTGATCTCACAAGCTATGGTGTAGCTTCCACTATCTCAGCCGCTGTCCCTGAAGGTGGTCTTGCAATAGAATCGGCCATTTGAGACGGAACTCCCCTGAGTCTGCTATTGGGACAAGCGAAGAAGATGGTGACTCAGGCTCCTTTTCTTTGGGTGCAGTGCTAGGTCTCACGTCTCCAATGTTCATTTCTTCCATTGCCCTTTTCAGTGACTCATCACACACATTCTTCAGATTGTCATGCTATCCTTGTGACCCATTTGACTTATCAAACTTCACATCACAGCTCTCTTCCACCAAACCAGTGGTCTCATTGAATACCCTGTAAGCCTTGGACTTGGAAGAATATCGCAAAAGGAAACCCAATTCACAACGACTCTGAAACTTCCCTAGGTGTTGCCTCTATTTGTGTATGAACACCTTGTAGCAAAAAACTCTGAAATATGAGACATTGGGGTGTCTCCCAACCAAAAGCTCATATGAAGTCTTTTCAGTAAGTGATGCAAATATAAACGATTGATGCAGTGACAAGCTGTATTGACCGCTTCACTTCAGAACACATCTTATGTCTTATACTCATCCAGCATAGTTCTTACCATCTCAATCAAGGTGCGATTTTTTCTCTCAACCACACCATTTTGCTGTGGGGTGTAAGTAGCAGAAAACTGATGCCCTATGCCATACTCATTACAGAAACTCTCAACATTAGTATTCGAGAACTCAGTTCCATTGTCACTTCTCACTCTTTTTATGGGCATTCAAATTCTATCTGGGCTCTTTTGCAAACATTTTGAAAACACTTCCAACAGGAGTTTTGTCAGGCAAGAAGAAGACCCAGGTAAAGTGAGAAAAGTCATCTACTACCACCAAGTAATACAAGTTTCCTCCTATGCTCACGTAGGTGCTTGGGCCAAAAAGATCTATGTGTAGGAGCTCCAGAAGTCGAGTGGTGGGCATGATACTTACTTAACAGCTTGACATGCACTACAAAGTTTGTCCTTCTCGAACTTTCCCGCAATCCAAGCACCAACTCATTTTTAAAAAACTTATTCAAGTTTGACATACCCACATGCCCGAGACATCTATGCCAAAGCCAACCGAGTGATACTTTTGCAAGAACACATGTCAAAATGCAAGAAGTGGAAGAGTTGAAGTTTACAAGATAGAGATTTTAAAATTGGAAGCCTTGAAGATCAAATTCTCATTCTCATCAACAACTGATACCCCATGAGATGAGAATTGACACTGAAAAACCAAGTCACATATCTAAGCAACAGAGAGCAAGTTGAAATTCAAAGACTCAACCAGAAGAACATTGTCAATTGAGTGATAAGAAGTGATAGCTACTCGTCCTTTGCCAAATACTTTGCTTTTTCTATTGTCGCCAAAGGTGATTTTGTTCTGAGAGTAACCTTCATTCTCCAAAGAAGTAAACAACCGTGGATTGCCAGTCATATGCTGCGTGCACCCACTATCGATGACCTAATGGAGTCCTCCACTCCCGTAGTTCACCTGTCACAAAGTAAAGATTATTTCTGTGACTCCGCAACCCAAACCAAATTGGGTCCCTGAGGGTTAGCTCTCAAGCAGTCAATAGCAAATGAGTCAAGTAAAGACTTAAGCACCCAAATTTACTTTTTGTTTTGAAATTTTTCATTAGTTTCGTACGGCACATGTACATTCTAGTTTTTTTTGGGATTTTTGAATTTCTTATTATTTTTTAAACTTTTCTATTATTTCATAATTCTTTTATAGAAATCAAAATTTGCAAAGCTCAAATGTATTTATGGACCCTCATCATTTTTTTGTTGCATTTATGGACCATTACCATATTTAATTTTTGAAAACTTTCAATTTATAAGACTTTTGTGTTACCTACCATAAATAAAACTGAAAAATGGGAAATCGATAAAAAAATATGCCTTTCATTAAAAAGAGCAAACTATTTGTAAATTTGAATTTCAAAACGATTTGAACAACATCAAACTTTTTATTGATGTTTTTTGTGCAGCCACGGTTTAATTTCTGTATACTTTAAATTTTTTGTGACCTAATCAAAAAAATCCTTAGTTCGAAGCCTACATTATGAAAACCTTTAATCTTTGAAATATTTTAATTTTGGATGTGCTTTGTTTAGATATGGTTCGAAAACTTTAGTTTTATATTTTTTTGAACTTACCGTAAATAAAACTGAAAAGTGGAAAATCGAGAAAAAAAATATGTACTTCATAAGAAAGAGCAATAACGTTGACTTTAAAGTTTTTTGAATAACACCAATTTTTTTGTACGTTCTTTTTGCTGTGATGGTTTAATTTTTAGAAACTTTCAATTTTTATCAATGTTTTTTGCGACCTATTGAAAAGAAAATCCTTCGTTTAAAGTACGTAATGGAAATGTGCAACCACATAATAAGTATCATGTAGAGCAATGTCTAGCCCAGAGTTTGCTAGAACTATTCCAGTGAGCCCTCCTATGGTGAACAAAAAGATGAACCCTACAGCAAATAACATGGGTGTTTTGTATTGTATCGAACCTCCCCCACATGGTTAGGGATGGCAATGGGGGATTCCCCGTCGGAGAATGGCTCCCCATCCCCGTCCTCGCGTGGGGAAAAATTCCCCGTCCCCGTCCCCGCTAATGCTAGCGGGGGACATTTTGTCCCCGTCCCCGCGGGGAATAAATCACCGACGGAGATCCCCGTCCCGCTTAAATTGTAGCTAATATGTATATATTTTGCTATTAGTACAAAAATTGTCATATATATGTATTATCATAGTTAATAAATCATCATATATGCATCAAAATGATCACACATATACATTGGATGATCACTTGACATGGTCATTATTCATTTTTATCATTAACCATTGCATGAAAACATCATCACATGCAAGATTAACCGGGCTCCGCGGGAACGGGGACGAGGGATGCTTCCCCGTCCCGGTCCCCGTTTACCCGACGGGGAAAGAATTTTCCCCGTTTACATCCCCATGGGGAAGAAATTTCCCCGTCCCCGTCCCCTAATAGGGGAATTCCCCGCAGGGAATCGGGGATTGCCCCATTGCCATCTCTACACATGGTAGTCCAACTAAAGATTTTGATTCCAGTGGGCACAACTGAAGTTTGCATTATGAAAACCTTTAATTTATGAAAAAATTTAAATTTGGATGTTCTTTCGCAGACATGGTTCGGGAACTATAAATTTTGAATAAAATCAAACTTAATAAGAAAGAGTAGACTATTTCTAAATTTGTACTTCAAAATTTTTTAAATAAAATCAAACTTTTTATTGATTTTCTTTGTGCATGCATGGTATATTTTTTTTGGAAACTTTCAATTTTTTATGATTTTTTGTGGCCTATCAAAAACAAAATCTTAGCTTGAATCTTGCATTATAAAAAGTTTAATTTTTGAAAATTTTTAATTTTGGGTATTCTTTTGATGGCATGTTTCTAAAACTTTCACATTTATGATTTTTTGTGACCTACCATAAGTGAAATTAAAAACTGGAAAATCGAGAAGAAATATGCCCTTAATAATTAAGGAGCAAACTATTTGTAACTTTGGACTTTAAAGTACTTTGAATAACATCAAACTTTTTATAAATGTTTTGTGCATGCATGGTTTAATTTTTTTGAAACTTTCATTTTTTTATGATTTTTTGTGATATGGAAAAAACAAAATCCTTAATTCGAATCTTGCATTAGGAAAACTTTTAATTTTTTTAAAATTTTAATTTTGGGTGTTCTTTTGCAGACATATAGTTCTGAAACTTTCAAATTTATGTTTTTGTGGCCTACCATAAGTAAAATTGAAAACTGGAAGATCGAGAAGAAATATGCCCTTAATAAGAAAGAGCGAGCTATTTGTAAATTTGGACTTGAAAAATTTTGAATAACATCAAAATTTTTATGGATGTTCTTTGTGCAGCCATGGTTTATTTTTCATAAACTTTCTATTTTTTTATTTTTTTGAGACCTACAAAAAAGGAAGTAGGATAGAAAAAAGACACATCACTACCTGGCACTTCCATAGTTGGTCTCCAGCGACTTCCAGTACTGGGCGGAGGCAGGAGTCGAACGCTGGCCTCCGGGCTAAAATCTATCTCAACTTGCTAATAGGGCAAGACACCGGCCTTCTTCTATAATGTGCGGGACATTTTCTTTTGAATGTTAATTTAGAATGGATGGTCAGATTTGATTTCGCGAGAAGATCGGACGACCGCTATTTTTCAGGTGATGTGGACTACGCAAATTATTGGATGACGTGGCGCATTTTGGAGGCGGCAACGTGGCCCAGCTGGTTAGGCGCTTTGTAACAGAGTTTATTTATATTTATTAGCTCAGCACAAACTAGCACTAGATCAGACGAGTTGCATATATAGTTCCAGTTGTATTGTATGATACATGAAATTAAAGGCATATTATCCGGTCGAGTTTTCCTACAAAATTGCTTGTGCGTATACATGTACTTGTTCTTTTCAGCCTATATTTTGGTTATAAACTTATAATGCACTATGTAGTCGCCTGTATATAGCCAAACACTTAACTTCTTGAAGCTGTTAGGCTTTTTTAAAAAATATAAAAGCCACTTCTCACAACCATATGTAATCAAGGCCTCGTTCTTTTCAGCGTATCGTAAACTTGAGAGCTCGAGTAACCCACAACAGCACGTAGCGCTGAAAAGAATAAGGCCCAAATATTCTATCTTCATCTCGAAGTACAAAATATAGACCTATATAGTCTAGGCCTGTGAAAAGATACTTGACAATGTTGCAAAAGTACAAGTGTGTTGTCCACTTTTTTCATAATTTAGAATTTTCAGCGAACTGGTTGGTGTATGCAACTTAATATGGTATCACAGAGCCTTCACGTGACCCATCCTTTCCTATCACCTTAGACTTTTGGGTGAATTGATTGACGCATGCAACTTAATATGGTACCAAAAACAGAGGTCTTGAGTTCAACTCCCAACTTGTGCAATTTAAAATAAGTTGTCCACTCTTATTCTATGTTTGAGGTCCGAGGAAGCCTCGCTTTTGCGTGAACTGATTGGTGCATATAACTAAATATGGTACCGAAGGCTGTGGTCTCGAGTTCGAATCCTAGCATGCACAACTAAAAATAAGTCGTCCACTCTTGTACCATGTCTCAAGTCGGAGGAATCCTCCACATGAGTGTTCGAAAATATAAATGTGTTGCCCACCTTTGGAGAGCGTTGAAAAGTATAAGTGTGTTGTCTATCTTTATTCATCATATTAGGTTTTTGGATGAATTAGTCGGTAAATGCAGCTTAATAGACAACTTATTTTTTAGATAGGTTTTTGGATGAACTAATTGATGTTTACAGCTTAATAGACAACTTATGTTTTCCGATATGAACAAGTTTACAACGCATACATGTTCTTATTTATTGAAGTAAGTAATTTGTTTTTAGTCATCCATGCACGAGAAGATTATGCAAATAATATTTGCATATACAGAGCCCGATACGTTTGGCGAGGCCAAATAAATATCAGGATAGAAGAAGATACAAACGTAGTGCTAGCTTATTGACCGGCCGCGACAAGCATTGTCCATTTTAAAATTTTAATCTGAAATAATTCGGCCACAGTCTGAGTTCTCATGTTGGAACTCCCTAAACTTTTGAAGAAGTAAATGTTAGAATATACATGGGTTAGATTCATTTATTTGAGAATAATTTTTGAAAATTCAAAAGACCCACGTATGGAAGATGGAGTGGAAAACATTTTAGTAACATACTGATACTTGGAGGTGGAAAATACATCAACTTAAATAGTGAGATATGCTTTCCCTCACTTGCTCATGTGATATAAAGAGAAAGGGAAAGAATCCACACGGGCACTCGCTCGCCTCACCTCGCTCGGCAGCACCGGGGGCGCATGTGCACCTACATGAATGGTCCACTAAAACTGGGCCCTCGTGCTTGCGTAGGTGCAGCTTACATTTACGGATTAATTTTTACTCCCTGGATTTGTATGAAGAAAAAAAAAAGAGGATGACATATTTCTTTCGAAAAAAAATGGTCTCAAACTGCGGCTTGGTTGCTTCGTGGAAGGATCATCAACTTTTAGAACCCCTCCAAAAAAAAACCTGCCAAGCTGCAAGTTGTTTGTGGAGGAATCTCTATGTCCTATTGCGTGGGAAATACTTGAAACAACCCAGCTAATATAACCATATTGTCAACGGTGATTACCTAAATAAAAATAGCTTAACTGCACTATTATAACTCTTGGAGGCACATCCATCTGTCAGTAACCTCTTAACATAAATTTTTCCCATGCAGCCAAATGGACGCATACATACAACTATATTATCCATTAGCCCATGCATTAATTTGTTAGTGAAATAACTAGGTTCATTAAAAAAATGCTAACAAAGGAAAATATTATTAACTTGAGATATATGCAATTTTGGTTTTATTGCACTGTTATTCATCATTACAATTCAGATTCATCCATTCCTTCCCAAGCCGTTGCTCAGGTTATCAGTCACTACAGGAAACGAAAACAATCTCGGGAGCCCAAACCGTCGATATAAATGAACAAGCCGTTGGGACAAGTTACTCTCGACGGCCAACCGTCGAGTGTATACCGTCGCGAGAACTCCGTCGAGAGAGGAACACTATCTTGACGGCTCGACGGTCGAGAGTACTTATCTCGACGGCTAGTCATAAAACCGTCGAGTGTAATGTGACAGATGTCGTTTGCGCATGACGAGCGTAGTCTCGACGGCCATGCACCGATTGTCCAGAGAAATGGTTGGCGGGCCCCACTGGACGGACCTGGAGGGGCAGCATACTCTCGACGGCTCAAATCCGGCCGTCGAGTATATCTCTATTCAGATGTTGCGTATTCTCGACGGCCTCAGCACGGCCGTCGAGAGTATGATAGGGTAGAAAAAAAATTGTTTAAATTTTGTCACCCACAACTTAACTCAATGCCATGTGAATATGCAATAAAAATTGTGTCAGTTGATCACAGTTAAGTGTCCACACAGTACATTTCAACATTCGCTAGTTACGATACTATTTATCGTTGTTTTCAATACTGCTATAGTATATTTGAACTGGTTAATTACACGACACAACAATATTTTTACAAAACATTTTTCTGCAAATAGCTTGCGTTCAATATAATGATAGATCATGCTACAAACTATTTTGTCGCGTGTCGGCCCCCCCAAGGTGAAATCCTAGCTCCGCCCCTGGTGTCGAGTACGAGGTAGATAGGTACGTATTTTCTACTCGTGCGGATCATTATCCTGCTACGATGGGTTTTCGTGGAACTTGTGCATGACTGCATGAGCAAAGATGTGAGTAATAAGTGTGGTGCAGCTACGTGTTGTCTAGTTGTACTTATGTTTTTTGTTAGCTGGATAATTAAATAGTGTTATAATCTATTAAGTGGCCAAGTAAAATCTAAAAGTGTACTCGAGTATAGTGGCGTTCATTTGTTTGCAATTAACTAGCCGCAACCCTCGCGCCTGGTGCACCTGCCGACGCGCGCGGTAAAAAAAACCGAGGCCGAGCGAGCGGGAAAGCGAGGCCAAGCGAATGGGCGAGCGCGGGAAACAAAGCAAGGCCGAGCAAGCGGGCGAGCGCGGGAGCAAGCGGGCGAGGGCGCGTCGCGAGCCACGCGGCGAGCGCGCAGGCGACGCGCGTGGCGAGCCTGCCGAGCCGCGCGCGAGCGAGCGCTGGGCGAGCAGCGCGCGAGGAGCGAGCCACATGGCGAGGTGGAGGGGGGAACTCAGGATTGTATCTATTATTATTGATATATGCTTAGTGGGATATATCGATCATAGGGGTTAGATGAATAGAAACCAGTTGTTTGGTTAACCCTAGTGCATGATATGGTATGGGATCGATTAGTATAAGCAAGTAATAAAGATACACGTGCGCTTCTTTGCTATTCTTGTTTATGGCTAGGTTCCTCTTTTCCGTAATGCAGCTGCTTACTTTGCATAGCTAATTCTCCCAATAATGTAAGATAAAGATGCATGCATATTTGTGTACGTTTCATGTGTTTCTAGAGGTGGGATCAGAGTGTGGGATGATGGTTTGTCATAGGTACATAGAGAACCGGCGGTTGAACCAATAAACTATGAAATGAAGTTTCAAATGGTTCGGCGATCGGTGTCAAACTATGGTTTTCCATGGTGGGAGCAGGTTGTACGGTGCCAATAAATAAATTGTTGCATTCAATACTAAAATACTTGGCTAATATATATACCAGTATGGTACCAACAATAGCGATTTGGACTTTCAGTGCCGGTTGGAGTTAACAGTAAAGATTCCTTTTACAGACGGGTACAGGCCAGCTGGCACGCAGGCTCACGAACCGGTATTGATGGGGCTCATCAGTACCGGTTTTGTATTACGAACTGGTACTAATACCTTGTTTCTGAAAAGGTTAAATGTTATGCATGTGCTAGTTATATCAAAGTATGTTCGTGGTTGAATTGGCTAGAGGAGTGAGGTGTGAGTCACAAGGCGCAAGACAGGTTCGAGTACTGGTTCCCCAATATTGTCAATCCTTTTTTCAAAGTACCTAGACCCCTTCAATATCGGTTGATTGAACCGGTACTAATGCCCATTAGGCAATAGTCCCGAATTTTAAGTACCGGTTCAAAAACCGATAGTGATAGTCTTTATGAATCGGTATTAAATGTCTCTTCGCTGATAGTGATTTTCCAAGATCTTTTTATGCTAACTAGAATATGGATCTAATTTGATAGGCACCACTCAACCACCGTCAAAATGATTTCTGGCATATAAAAACATCATAAATCGCTTGACCACCATCAAACTAAAAGGGTATAGTAACTCTTACTTTTGTTGAATCACAATATTATTACAAATCATGTCCACAGTTATTATGCATTTCTATCGTTGTATACTACAGAATAAACCTTCGTACACTACAACAAAAGCACGGTTTCAATGGTCAAACAAATGCACGATGGTTCCAAACAAATCGTCCATCGTGTAATCGAAGGCCGCAAATAAGATTGTCTACCGTATATATGCCTAAGCCCGAATGACACCATGTGGAGCATTGACAATGGTTGACGGCATCAACGGAGTTGTGGACCCTAGTTTGTGCAAAGACAACCACGTTAACGATGCTATCTACAAGGGATCCAATTGCTACCAACACTAGCAGGGTGGCCCCGGTTGAAAGTGGGTGAGGCGCCATTGATGAGTGGGCCCAAGCTATCGGTGCTCAGCGATGCTGGCAAGCTTGGCCCGTCCGTGCCCTTGGTCGACGGCCTACCATATATGTGGTTGTCAACCATTGTGCTAGACAACGCAGTACATGAAATCTATTCGGAGACATATATTGTTGGGACCCAAAAGTGAAGTCGGTTACCTTCTGTGTCTTACCTATAATAGTCTCTGATCAAGTAAGCTATTACACATAGATTCTAGATCGATAAATCGAATGCTATCATTGAAGTACAATAACACATCAAAGTACGCATGCCAAAGCAGACCTTATTAAATATAGCTAGGCACATAGGCGTAGAACAACAGAAACATGGAATATAAGTTCAACTCCAAATTAAACAGCAACTAAACATACCCCACAGGCAAGCTGTAAAACAATCTCCTAGATGTCGGCAAAGTATTTGTCTTGGACTCTAGCAGCGAACTCCTCATCAGTGTACTCTTCTCTTTCGAACTCATAACATTGCGAGATAGGAACTACTTGTTGGATTGAGTAGCCCCACGGTTGAAACACAAGGTTGAGTGTATCTAACATACTCACAAGCCAATTGATTAATGCATGCAAAAGGTTTCAAGGGAGTGGCAGGGTTTACTTGTTTAAAGCTAATTTTAAAGAATGACTCCTATTTATTTGAAAACGTTTTGCAAAGAGTAACGTCCATCGAATCATTTGAATATTTTCCGTTGAAATTCTGGCACCAACTGGGCTACCCAAAACCTAGTTATCTCACGATGCTAACTGTGGTTTTAAGCATACCCTCACAGCATCCAATGCAGGATAGCAATACCTGTTTGGAAACAAATGGGGGGAAAAGGGAATTAAACTACCATTATGATCACACCACTGTCATCCTCCCTTGAAGGTGAGCACGGCTTTCATGAAAGTTTCTACTATGCGGACTTTGTACGCTTTACCCATGAGAGATCAACATCATCGGAGTCAACCAAAGCGGGGCGAAGACCACAAAGTCTTTGGTCACTATTAGAGTCGATGATATAAGCAGGTATATCGACCTTCTCTGGGGTGGTTAAGGAAGAGGTCAGGGAGCATCTTTGCGATGTACTCGTGCATCAACCCTCTAGAGATGTAAGCTGATGCGCGAGACTAGGATCTGAGGTCCCAGGGCTTAGAGGGAAAGCTATTGGGCCAACAGGGAACTAGCCCCAAGCTATATCTGAAGCCAAGTTGTTGACCTCCAAGATATGATCTTTTGGGGACCTGGGAGTGGGTACTGAGTCCACAATGATCTCCGGGGTTTGCCTAGAGCTCTTCCCTGCCATAACCTCCAAGCCAAGGAGACTGATCTCCTCAGCACTCATGTGGACACGGAAGTTGCAGGATGTCGAGTCCTACGAGTACACCATCACCGAGGATCGCTCGAGAAGAAGGAGATCATTGGTCCCCACGGACACCGCCAACTATTGGTGCAAGGAATCAGGCCTCGACCAATTTTATGAGTTTATTGTGGGAACCACACCCTTTCCTTAACAAGCTTGACGTTTGGACGTTGCTAAGTAAGCGAGAGAGGGAGACGATGTTTTTTTACCCTGGTTTGGTCCCTTCTCGGAGGAAATAACAAACTTACGTCCGGCCTTTCTTTACTTATAGAAGATATAAGTATAAGGGTGATCTTGAAATAGGGCCTTAGGAAGACGTCGAGATCAAGACCGTGGTTGGGCCTTAGGAAGACGTCGAGATCAAGACCGTGGTTGGATGGTGGTTCCAAACGAGAAGAGATCTTGATGAGGATTGCAATTGTAGGGGTGTATGGGAACCTATATGTGTTGAGATGTGTGTCGTATGACCTATTACAAGGATCAATACAGGGAGTATTATAGTGTTGACGCACTGGCTAATAGACCATAAGTCAGTGTAGTACTTGCGGAATACAAGCCAAACTTGATCTTCAAGACGCCTTGAGTCCTTCCAAAATTAAGCATCGTTGCCTTGGTAGCACATCCATCATATAGATAACCTTGAACCCGGCACGGAGACTTAGAGAATTACATGGATCGGACGTTTTCATCCAACCGGTGCATGAAACTTGCCATATTCGAAGCTCATGAGAGCCAGAAGGGCTGGACCTCACGTCGGGCAATAACCCGAGTAAAAGATAGCTAGGAACCCCTAAGCCCGAGCCATATGTGTCTTAAGCTAAGGATAATGAGACCCAATTACCTCTGAAGAGGCAATCTGGGCTCTTCCTAGTCCAGGGCCTAAGGCACCACTTTGAGTCCATAGGGCGAGGTCGGATGATGTCATCAAGAGGAATCAAACCCCCAACAGCTAGTCCCCAACTTAAGGTTTGAGTGAGATAAATAATCTTCTTAAGGCTAAAAACATTAAGGAGGATTTAGATTTTAGACAGCGTGCTATATCCGAGCTCGTAGTCAAAGAAAAATTGACAACTAGGACGAGAGACCAACACGTGCCAAATTTGAAAATGGTTAATTATTGACTTTTAATACCAAATCCTAGTACATTATACCAGCACGACGCCATTGTTGTCTTCCTCCGGACGAGCGCGTGGCCGCAAGGAAGAACGATGAATCACCAGCTCTATAGGGCATCATTCTACACGTTCTTAGGCACTATGAACAAAGTAGGTCCACGCGCGCCCAAGGGTACTAGTGTCGAGGCCAGAGGTGGTTAGAAGTGACGTCACCATGAGCGGCGGCATTGGCAAGCTACGGATGAACACACCAACGGTGCTACATAAGGCATCGCATGCATGGATAACGCCGTGAGAGCATTTGAGACGTTAATAGTTTCTCACCAGGTTGTCAGGAAAGCTAGGGAAGCAGTAGAGCACACCAATGCCATGGGAGTCAAACGGCAGCGATGGAGCCAAAAAGGGGATCCTTGACGAGAGCTTCATGTTGCTTTTTGGGTCGATTGCTCCCAAGATATGGTGAAGGAGGACAATGATGTGGTGTAGAAGATGACGGCTTCCACGAGGAGTCACCGGTGATGAGAAATCGGAAATGGCGTAGTTATGGCCGTGAAAGGGGAACAAGCTCACCTACCATCAAAAGAGGTTACTGTCGGTGCAAGGAATGAGGCCTTGATTGATCTTACGAGTTTATTGTGGGAACCACATCATTTCCATAACAAGTTTGACGTTCGGATGATGGTAAGTGACAGAGGGAGACAATGTTTTTTACCCTAGTTCAGACCCTTTCGAAGAAATTAACAACCTTACGTCTAGCCTTCCTGTACTTATATGAGATATGAGTATACAGGTGATGTCAATCTAGGACCTTAAGAAGATGTCATGATCAAGACCGTGATTGGATGGTGGTTACAAGCGGGCTAGGCCTCACGCCAGACAACATCCCGAGCTAAAGATAGCTAGGGACTCCTAAGCTCGAGCCGTAGGTGGTTTAAGCTAACATAAATGAATACCCGAAAAGAGGCAATATTTATGGGCTCTTCGTAGGCGTAAGGCACCACTTTGGATCCACATGACAAGGTTGGCTAACATTAGCGGTCGTAATTCAATCCCCAACAGCGAATTTTTGAGGCTTGAATGAGATAAATGATCTCCTTAATTAAAGACTAAAAACAACGAGGATTTGGGTTTTAGACGACGTGCTATGCCCGAGCTCCTAGCCAAAGGAATGTAGCTCACCGGAGAGCATTGGCAACAACGCATGCATTTCGGAATACTGTCGGCAGATCGAGAAATCTTAAAACCGATCGAGCAATCACATCAACATATATGTGCATCACCCCGCATCTCACAGCAGCCGACGCATGCACGTACATACCTCCTCGTCTCCCGCTCGTTCGCTGCACCTCCAGGTTACTAGCCAGTCAAATGTCAATGATCTGCAGGTAGCTGAAAGCCACCGCCGTCAGTGGCTGGCTGGCTGCAAGCTAGCTTGTCCATGCGTGCCTGCTCTGAATAAGCTCTTTCATATATGTGCCATGTGCCAAGTTAATCCATGCATGCACCATCTTCGACACTTCGTCGGATTGTTAATCCATCCCCAGCTCATTATTGCCGCGTGACAGTAACACGCACGATCGTGGCCTTCTTCTTAATTTTGGCTTGAATTAAATTAAAGTCTATCATTTTTTACAAACTAGATAGTACGATACTTTGAAGTCATTTTTCTAAGATTTTAAATAGTTTTTTCTAGTTTCTAAATTTTAAAATATTTTTTCGGACTCTCCGCCATAACTTTTTCAAAATAAATTCTTTAGCAATTTTCAGTTGAAAAGAACAAAGGATCATATATCATATATCAATTTTCAGACGCCACCGATCGAGCTAATGAACGTCCCTCACCAAAAAAGAGAAATCAGTGTGTGTTACAGCTGGTTTATCATATCGTACGTAGTTTTTTTTCCCTTAAATTATATAAAATTTTGAAGTTTTTTCTATGTCGTTTGACGATGCTCTCGAAGCCTTTGGTTATCAGTCTCGATCGAGTTTTCAAACCACTATGAAAATGGTCAGAGTTCAGTTTTAGGCTTTTAGCTGATAATTAAACTCGTCGGCGCCCTAGCTATTAATTACGTCGGTCGGTTCATCCTGCACCTAGGGAAATAACATGTACAATATATATATATAGGCCGACGAAGACGTTTTGATTTCTGCGGTGAGAGCAGCTGATCGATGTACGTACGTAGGTACGCACATCATCATCGATAGAGGTGGCTACTTGACAGATCGATGCAGGTGCACGGATTAACGTCGTTGTATTATGTAAACAGAGGCGGCGAGAGGGACGGGCGATTGGAGCGGGGCATATATGATAACTAGACGTGTGGGCACGCCCGTAGCGCGCCGAGGCTGGGGCGCAGCGCGCGGCGGGCAAACACGCGCGGGGAGCCGCGGATGCATGGAAAAAATACAAAAAGTCTCGTCTGCGTGGGATTCGAAACCACGGGCTCGTATGCGAGTTCCGGCTCAACTAGCCAACCCAGCAAACCTTGCGAGCTGTTGTTTTTTGCGGGAAAAATTATTTTATACCTAAAAACCTAACGGAAGCCAGATCTGATTGGTGCGCGCGATCGGACGACCGTGGTGGCGCTAGGCGGGGAGGCCAGCCACATGGCGAGCCACCGACGATCGTGTTCGGTTTTGTACTATTTATAGATAGATGTGATCAGTGGAGTGCATCGATCGAAGCAGACATATACATCGCACATTCCATCGGCCCGCCGCTACCTAGTCCAGTGATTATTTAGCTGATGGCCATTAACTATATATGCCCCGTGACTAATTAGTTTGGACCTGCGGAAATTGGGAGAACAACGGTACCTATGTATCCTCTCTAAAACGTTATTAATGTGTCTCTAAAGCATTTTAGAAGAATATACGAGGGATTATGGGGATGCCCTAATAAATTGGAAGCGAAGCATTCTTTTTCTTTAATTAATATGGCCAGTATGCATGTAGATGAGATTTTTGATTGAACTAATATTATTTATGTACAGGAATTATTATATATATGCTCCAGGATTTATTTTTTAGGTGGGGGTACGTAACCAAATTTATGTTGTTCACGCGGCCTTCAAAATACATACGTATTTGGCACTCGTTATTAGTGTGGTTCTTTTCATAAAATCAACTAAAATTATAATGCAACAAAAGTAGGAGTACTCTTTAGAGCAAATCTACAAACATGGTTTTCGTGCTCACTGTAATTAATTATTGATGAAACATGGTCAAAGCATTGTTGAAACATTATAATACATGAGCGAAGTAACGATGAACATGGAAAAATTAAGAACGGATGAAACATGAGAAAACAACTTATGAAATATCATGTTTCACAGTTATTCAAAGATTTTTCACGTCATACAAGCAAATTGTTTCACGAGGACAAACATCATGTTTCACATGACCATGCAGAAACAATGTTTAATTAGGTGAACTCAAATATGTCCAAGAACAAAAAAAATAAATAAAGGAGTGCTTCGTAGGAGCAATCAATCTTTTCATACATTTGCTAATTAATGATGTTTCGTGAGTACTACATGTGTGACGTTTTATAGGTCCTCTTCGACAGCTCGTTCGGTAGCGTTCAATTTAGTTCAGGCCGACAAAACAAAAATGCGCGCGCGTGGGCAGTGCTGCGCAGTGCAGGCCGCCAGAACAAAACGCGTGCGCGCAGGCCGGTCAACAAAAACGCAACAAACCAGCGCGGAACGAGCTATCGAACAGGGCCATAGTTAAAACAAGGATATATGCATCTTCCCTTGGCTATGGGGCTATCTTCTCCTTCAAATTCAATGAATCCCTATGTCTGCTTGTAGGATCAAGGCTCGTCGCCCATCGGTGGCATTGGGCATGGCGGAGCGCATACATGACTAGCGGGGATGCATGTTCCCGTCGTCCCATGAGCTCGTCGTCGTTGTCGGCCCGTCACCGTTTGACACCCCAGATACGCTGTCGCGGTAGGATAAGGTAGGCATGAAAGAGGAGCGCTCGGAGGAGGAGGAGGACGATGATTTTATGAAAAATAAAAATAAAAATAAAAAATCAAGCGTGTGTTCCTGGCCACGAAAGCAGAGCCCTGGTTCGATCGGCAGGCCGGTGGCGCGCGTCCAATTGTGAAGGTTCCCCGTTGCCACAGGCGGCGGCAACACGGCGCGCGCGCGCAGCTGTCTCTCTTCTAGCTGCCGACTCGCGACTGGCGAGAGGGAGGAGAGGAAGAGGGAGACGACTCGCGCGATATTTTCTTTCTATTTTCCTCGCCGTGACGCCGGTGCGGACGGGCGGTGGAATCTCAGGGCCGTGCGTCCGGGCTTCCACGGCCAGGATCGATCCATCTCCCGCTTTCTGGGATGGGACCCCCTGCTGCGGCTGCATGCCGCCCTAGCCTGTTGCCTTGGCCACCCGCAAAATATCAGCGGCGCTTCCTCACCAATCAATCTGAGGAACAAAATTGCATGAAAATCGATGTTTTTCTTTGCTCGAGACACAGGCTGTACATGTGTTGTTCTTCTCCTTCAAATTCAGCGAATCCCTGTGTCTGCTCGCAGAATCAAGGCTCGTCGCCCATCGGTGGCGTTGGGCATGTGGAGCATACATGATGAGCGGGGATGCATGTTCCTAGGGGCGGATTTGGGCCTAGGGCTAGGTGGGCTATAGCCCGAGGCTTGGCATTTTAGAAGAAGATATGATGGATTATGGGATGCCGTAATAAATTGGAAGCGAAGCATTCTTTTTTTTATAATTTGACCAGTATGCAAAAACAATGTTTAATTAGGTAAACTCACATGTTTCACAAGAACAAAACACAAAGGAGTGCTTCGTAGGAGCAACCAATCGTTTCATACATTTACTAATTAATGATGTTTCGCGAGTACTACATGTGTGACGTTTTATAGTAAAAACGAGGATATATGCATCTTCCCTTGGCTATGCAGGGCTATCTTCTCCTTCAAATTCGACGAATCCCTGTGTCTGCTCGCAGGATCAAGGCTCGTCGCCCATCGGCGGCGTTGGGCATGGTGGAGCGCATACATGACGAGCGGGGATGCATGTTCCCGTCGTCCCATGAGCTCGTCGTCTTTGTCGGTCCGTCACCGTTTGACACCCCAGATACGCTGTCGTAAAACGATAAGGTAGGCATGAAAGAGGAGCACTTGGAGCAGGGCATATATGATCAGTGGAAATGTGGAATATATGCATCGATCGAAGCAGACATATACATCGCACATTCCATCGGCCCGCGGCTACCAAGTCCAATGATTAATTAGCTGATGGCCATTAGCTATATATGCCCCGTGGCTAATTAGTTTGGACCTGCGGAAATTGGGAGATCTGTAGCATTTTAGAAGAAGATATGAGGGATTATGGGATGCCCTAATAAATTGGAAGCGAAGCATTCTTTTTCTTTAATTTGACCAGTATGCAAAAACAATGTTTAATTAGGTAAACTCACATGTTTCACAAGAACAAAACACAAAGGAGTGCTTCGTAGGAGCAACCAATCGTTTCATACATTTACTAGTTAATGATGTTTTGCGAGCACTACATGTGTGACGTTTTATAGTAAAAATGAGGATATATGCATCTTCCCTTTGCCATGGGGCTATCTTCTCCTTCAAATTCAGCGAATCCCTGTGTCTGCTCGCAGAATCAAGGCTCGTCGCCCATCGGTGGCGTTGGGCATGTGGAGCATACATGATGAGCGGGGATGCATGTTCCTAGGGGCGGATTTGGGCCTAGGGCTAGGTGGGCTATAGCCCGAGGCTTGGCATTTTAGAAGAAGATATGATGGATTATGGGATGCCGTAATAAATTGGAAGCGAAGCATTCTTTTTTTTATAATTTGACCAGTATGCAAAAACAATGTTTAATTAGGTAAACTCACATGTTTCACAAGAACAAAACACAAAGGAGTGCTTCGTAGGAGCAACCAATCGTTTCATACATTTACTAATTAATGATGTTTCGCGAGTACTACATGTGTGACGTTTTATAGTAAAAACGAGGATATATGCATCTTCCCTTGGCTATGGGGCTATCCTCTCCTTCAAATTCGACGAATCCCTGTGTCTGCTCGCAGGATCAAGGCTCGTCGCCCATCGGCGGCGTTGGGCATGGTGGAGCGCATACATGACGAGCGGGGATGCATGTTCCCGTCGTCCCATGAGCTCGTCGTCTTTGTCGGTCCGTCACCGTTTGACACCCCAGATACGCTGTCGTAAAACGATAAGGTAGGCATGAAAGAGGAGCACTTGGAGGAGAAGGACAATGATTTTACAAAAAAGAAAAAAAAAATCACGCATGTGTTCCTGGCCACGAAAGCAGAGCGCTGGTTCGATCGGCAGGCCGGTGGCGCGCGTCCAATTGTGAAGGTTCCCCGTTGCCACAGGCGGCGGCAACACGGCGCGCGCGCGCAGCTGTCTCTCTTCTAGCTGCCGACTCGCGACTGGCGAGAGGGAGGAGAGGAAGAGGGAGACGACTCGCGCGATATTTTCTTTCTATTTTCCTCGCCGTGACGCCGGTGCGGACGGGCGGTGGAATCTCAGGGCCGTGCGTCCGGGCTTCCACGGCCAGGATCGATCCATCTCCCGCTTTCTGGGATGGGACCCCCTGCTGCGGCTGCATGCCGCCCTAGCCTGTTGCCTTGGCCACCCGCAAAATATCAGCGGCGCTTCCTCACCAATCAATCTGAGGAACAAAATTGCATGAAAATCGATGTTTTTCTTTGCTCGAGACACAGGCTGTACATGTGTTGTACATGCTCCCTCCGGTCAAAAAAAAAAAAAAAGAGGTCGCCGTTGATTTTTAGATACGCCTTTAACCATTCGTCTTATTTAAAAATTTAGTTCAAATATGTAAAAATATAAGTCAGTACCCAAAAGTCAACGGCGACTTCTTTTTGTGACCGGAGGCAGTAGTAAGTATGATATCGAAAGATTTTTGATCCGTGGTAGTTAAATAGAGCCACCGTATTAATTTTAAAATACTAAAAACTCTACGTTAAAATAAACTTTATTGTCTGAGTCCAGATTATAACGACTAAGATTAATTCAAAGCTGTAATAATGGAATACAAACAATTTACAAGGATTCCATATCAAATACATGATTAAAAAAGACCCTATGCAAGTTTTGTTTTTCACCAAACACTTCAAAATTTGGTTTTAAATTATGTGTACATTCGTTTTACAGAAAAAAAAAATTGCCAATATTATACTCCTTCCATTATGAGACAATAGTTGTTTTTGATATTGAAACGGTCTAAAAAGTACAACTTTGACCATAAAAACTTCTAAAAATTTATTTATAATGCATTAAGAATTACAATATTATGAAAGTTCTTTTCAGGACGAATCAATCTATATATTTTTATGTTCTCAACCTAAATAGTTTAAAAAGTTTTTTATACATAAAGTTTAAAAAATGTTGACTTAGGACAAGTTTTAAATTACTACTCCCTTCGGTCACAAAAAGAAGTCGCCGTTGACTTTTGCACACAACTTTGAACATTCGTCTTATTCAATTTTTTTTTATAAATATATAAAAATATCAGTCATACTTAAAATATATTTCATAATAAACTAAATCACAACAAAATAAATGATATTTACATTAATTTTTTAAATAAGGCGAATGGACAAAGTTGCGTGCAAAAGTCAATGGCGGCTCCTTTTTGTGACCGGAGGGAAGTACTGTTTCATAACAATAACGAATGGAGTAGCGGCAGGAACACCATGTGTTTTTTCGTGTCCATTTGTTAACCTGCTTACAGATGTCGTGATTACCACACCATTTGAATCAATGGTAACCATGGTTTAAACAATGGTTCAGGTTGATGCTATAAATATATGCTAGGGACAAAAATGAGAGCATCGCTCGACGCTCGGGCTTAAATACCAAACCCCTCTAAACCACCTCACCATCGTTGCACTCCCCAAGAGCCAAGAATCCTTGTAGTCTTGGTGCCGCCATGCCCGGCGCCACCAAGAGCAAGGTGGGCAAGGACAACGCCGCGCCGCTCCTCGGCAAGTACGAGCTCGGGCGCCTCCTCGGCCGCGGCACCTTCGCCAAGGTCTACCATGCGCGCTCCCTCGCCGGCGGCGAGGACGTGGCCGTGAAGGTGCTGGACAAGCCGGAGCTCGCCGCCACCGGCATGGACACTCGCGTGCTGCGCGAGGTGTCCGCCATGCACCGCCTCCGCCACCCCAACGTGCTCCGCCTCCACGAGGTGCTGGCCACGCGCTCCAAGGTGTACCTCGTCATGGAGCTCGCCCCCGGCGGCGACCTCCTCTCCCGGCTCGCGTCCCTCCCGCCGCCGCGCCGCCTCCCGGAGCACGCCGCCCGCCGAGCCTTCCTCCAGCTCGTATCCGCGCTCACCTACTGCCACGCGCGCGGCGTCTCCCACCGCGACGTCAAGCCCCAGAACGTCCTCCTCGACGCCGGCGGAAACCTCAAGGTCTCCGACTTCGGCCTCGCCGCGCTCCCGGACTCGCTCCGCGACGACGGCCGCCTCCACACCGCCTGCGGCACGCCCGCCTTCGCCGCCCCCGAGGTGCTCCGCCGCAAGCCCTACGACGGCGCCATGGCCGACGCCTGGTCCTGCGGCGTCATCCTCTTCGTCCTCCTCGCCGGCCGCCTCCCCTTCGACGACTCCAGCATCCCCGAAATGTGCCGCAAGGTGCACCGCCGAGAGTACACGCTCCCTCGCTCGGTGTCTCCGCAGGCGCGCCGCCTCGTCGCCCGCCTGCTCGACCCCAACCCGGCCACCCGCCTCGCCGTCGCCGACATCGCCGGCCACCCATGGTTCAAGCGCTCGCTGAGCCTCGACTCGCAGCTCGGCGGCCTCCTCGCCGGCGAGCCGGAGCGCGAGCTCGCGTTCCAGGCCCCGGCGCAGGCGCTCAACGCCTTCGACATCATCTCCATGTCCCCCGGTCTCGACCTCTCCGGCTTGCTCGGAGCGAGCAACCGGGCCAGGGAGAGGCGGTTCATGACGGCGTCGTCGCCGGAGAAGACCGTGGAGCGGATGGGGATGGCCGGCGCAAAGCTCGGCTACTTCATGGTCGGCAAGAAGAGAGCCGAGCACCTGCCGCTGGGCGGCTTGTCGGGGCTAGTCGCCATGTCCGTGGAGATGTCGGTGGTGGCTCCGCCGGTGATGCTCGTCGAGCTGAGGCTGGAGGGAGGCGACGGCGACGAGGCCGAGGCGTTCAGATGGGAGCAGCTCAGGGTGGAGCTCGGGGATGTGGTCATGGCATGGCACGGCTCCGAGGAATTCTGAGAAGTTGAAGGGGGTGTTTGCAAAAGAGAAGGAATTCTTTTGTAGGATGGAGGTGTATGTATAATAGAATACTAGATTAGATTGTTAGTTCGTCCTAATCGTGATGCTTGTGAGTTGTGATTATGGATGCTTAATTAGTGAAATGAATCTAGATTATTACGTGATGCTATTGATAACATCCTAGCTAGCCTCAAGCCCTCAAGCAACATGTATGGCTCAGGTCTTCACAAGTTCAAGTGCTTGAAACCGGATGTAGGCTGGGTTATTTGTTCGACCGCAGTTCTCCCATCAAAAGATTATGCTTTTAAAAGTTTATAAGGTCTTAAGATACTAAAAAAATCCAAAATTGTTAACTAATTTTCCAACCCAGATCGATATTTCCACACTGCAATCTACATTCTGGCAGACAACAGTGCCCTCCCTTCACTGCAACTATATGTTGCTGATAGCTACTGACCCTACGTTTCCATTACATTAGATATCAGCGGTTGATTTTTTTTTCTTCCAGAATTAAAAACAGGGAATCAGTTCCCTGTCTCACAAATACTGATTTATATCTCTCCTCTCTGTTGTGTTTATGCCTGCCCTTCAGTCAGTGGGTACCAGATCATTGTCCATATTTCAGAATGATTTTCATGCTTCAACTTTTAGGGAGATGCTGAGTGCTGAATGTTTTGCTGAAGAATATTCCGTCCTGATTAAAGTCTAAGGAAAGCTAATGACATGAAATGTTTTGGCAGGCAGATGGGACGACGAGTAAACATCTTGGTAAAGTGGAAGTCGTGATCAGTTAGCAACTAGTGCTAATGGCACTATAAAATTAAATGAGAGTGCAGGTGAGAAGTGCAATCAGAGAGCTCTGTCGCAGTGTACTTGTGCTGGTGGCTGGCATGCACCTATTCTGAATCGCGCGGAGCTTATTTGATTAAAATCTTAATTTCGAGAGATTCTGAAAACGGTTTCAAGGAGTCGGTCTGCTTGTTTTTTCAGCTTTTCTATGAGCTTACATTAGCGGCTTGAAGATTTCAAAAAGAACAAAAAAAAAAAAGGATCAATTAGTCTATGCTCCGGATTATAATCTTTAGCAGAAAAGCACCAAAGAACGGGCCTTCTACAACCCCTCAGGATCAGTCAGCAACATCTCTCACGAAAGCATGGTGAACATGCTGTGAATACAAGCAGGGAAGGCAAAGTCGTGTCGAATTCAGTAGTTAAGCATAGAATTTCAACCAGTTGAACTCTGCTAATCATTAAATATCGTCAAACCGCGAACTACTGGATGCTTCCTTGCCATCTCGGTAACTTATAGATACACGGGCTAGAAGGCGACGAAAGCAGATTGGCATCTGGTAAGATCCAGCGAGCGAAAAATAGGAGTGATCTTGACATGGACATAGGAAAAGGAGCTGCTTGGTGAAAGGAACAGGTAGCTTGGAATGGATGGCTCGTCTTCCTCCAAAATCGTCCAAAAACATGAGATGGCTACTTCAATTTTTCTATTCTAACCTTGTTAACTAAGGTGATGAGCAGGAAGCATACATTTGACTATGAGAAGGAAAGTAGGTGCAGTGGAACATGTGAAGGCAAACAGTCGTACCTTATTCTCATTTTGCAAGCCCTAAGTCGACACAAATTACAAAGAAACACTTGGGAAAAAATATATATTACAACCTGAACTATTGCACTTCATCTATATACACATCCGTACTACGAAACAGGGTATTCTATCCTAAAAAACTATGAAAAAGGTGCAAATAACTCCTCGCGGTGGTTTTTGAGGAGGTTTTGCTCACATAGCAGGTGAGCATTTCTGTAGTACATGAGGTGGCTGTAGGACCCACATGTATGCCACCCTTTTTCCCTCTTTCTTCTTTCCTCCCTCTTCCCTCTCTCTCCTCTCTCCCGGTCTTACTTCCATCTCGCCACCAGCCAGTCTCTCTCCTCTCTCTTCCCTCTCTGCTCTCTCCTCTACGAAGGAGGCAGAGGGGCAGGCTCCGAGGCCATCGGTGGGGGAGGGAAGGCCGGTGGCGGTAGTGGCGGCTGGAGGCGGGGCGATCGGTGGCGACATCCATCCCAACTGGGCGCAAGCCCATGACCGACTTGCAGCGGGGCGAAAGGGGACGCCACCGCGGTCGGGGTGGCCAGCGGCGGTACGGGGGGGGGAGGGAGGCCGACGACATTAGGGGCGGGGGAGGTGAGGCCAGCGGCGACAAGGGAAGGCAAGGGAGCGTGGGCGGCGAAGGGAGGTAGGGGACATAGGAAGAGGCGGTCGTAGTTGGAGGCCAAGGCAGGGGGATGCTAAAGGCGCACGGTGGTCGGTGGAGTAGAGCCGGGCGACGGGATGAAGGCGGCTGGAGGCGGGCGACGGGGTGGCTGGAGGCGCACGGTGGGGCGGAGGCCAGCGATGGGCGACATGATAGGCTAATGGTGGTGGGGAAGAAGTGAGAGAGTGAGGCATGAGAGAGAAAGGGGAGAGCTAGAGATGCGGGAGAGAGGGGATGATAGACAGGTCCCACACTTTTTTGTTTTATTTTTAATATGTTTTTTAGTAGGACGCCACCTCATCGGCCACGTTGGCAAAATCATCCTCAAACCGCCATCAGGGGTTATTTGCGTCGATTTCATGGTTTTAGGGGGCGGTATACTCGATTTTGTAGTTCAGTGGATTATGTAGAAGAAGGATCATAGTTTATGGTGTAATGGAGACCTTTTCCTTTTCTTTAAACAAGGCTACGAGGAAGAAGACAATACAATATAAATGATTCTACCTAACCAGCTAGAATGTAACACCCTAACTCCTTCTAAGTCTAGAATGTTGCTAACTCTAGACACTATAAATTTTGACAGCATCTTTCCTGAATTATTTAAATCTACAACCCAAAGATCAAGCATATAATCATATCTTTAATAGTATATAAAGAAAGTCTCCATAAACCAAATACCAGCTCCACCTCAATGAGACCCAACATAGCCAATAAATATCTCTTTAAGTTTACGATAGTTGTAAGCCTAGCTCCCATGAGCTTATTTTTGGTTTTGGCAATTGATGCAACCTTATTTCATAATTGGGGAAATCTTGGATTTTCATGGACCCACAAGCGATGATCTTTTTCGACATCAACCACTGAAGACTAAGGACCTTATTTTCATTTCTTCTCTGTCTTTGAGTGCGTGGTTGGCTTGTTTTTTAGTCGCTTGTGAGAATCTTCTCTCTGGTTGCAGGGTCCCATAAAGCATTAACTAGTCCTTTTGTCGTTCCCTGAGTGCCAAGTTTTTTTGTCACTCCAGGTGTCGACGGTTGGGATATCGGTCCCAAGTCAACTAAGGTTCTTGAGAAAGGGAGATAGAAGACCTACCGAGCAGGGCGAACAGCAATCAACGAGCAATAGGGAGACACAGGGTTTTTATCCTGGTTCAGGCCTCTCCGAGAGAGATAATAGCCCTACGTCCAGCTCTTCTTTATATGAAAGAGGATTACAATGATGACCTCGGCGAGACGAACAGATCTCGACGAGATTATGGGTGTACAGGATGAAGTACGTCTAAGTCGTGTCCTCTACATGCCGTAGGGGCTCGGTTTATATAGTGTTGAACAACCGACCTACCGAGGGATAATCGGACCGGGCTAACTACGAGGACGTAACGAACTCGTATACATGCCAAATACATCCCGAGGTAGATAAGGTATACTCCAATTCTTGGGAATCACGACGTCTGTTCCAATCCGGGAAACCAACGTCCGGGTCTTCACATAGCCGCGCAGGATTCCTGTTTGAGTCCTACTCGAACACGAATCTTAGGCCGTTACGCACCGTGCCAGCCAAGAAGCTGTTCGGCAGGATGCACATGGGCCTGATAGAACCTTCTAGGGAGCTGGGCCCTAGGAGGCTGTTCGATTGGGCCGTTAGGGAGTGGGCCATGGCAATGGGCCGTGATTTTATCCCCGACACCAGGTCTCCGAGTTTCGCACCCAAAAAGTCATATTTTTCAAAGTGTCAAGATATTCTCCGAGTCCAGGAAGTTTGGGAGCTTTTGTGGAGGTTTGGAGTGCCGGCCGAGAGGGATTGCCTTGTCCCAGACAGTTTGGGTGGACTATCCAGACAGTCTGTATGTAGTGATTTTCTCTCTGTCTTGGAGCGTTAATTATTTCTTATGTATTGTCTTATTCTAGACAGTCTGGGTAGGCTATTCAGACAGTCTGGATAAAGTGAGTTCCTCTCGGCCATAGAGTGGTATTTGTTTTTCTAGTACGGCTTTTGACCCAGACAGTCTGTATGAAGGCAATTTGTCGGCTGCGTGAACCCACCTCTAGGGCTTTGGAGTGGATCTCGGTAGGGGGAGTATATAAGGCTAGATCTAAGTTTGAGAGAAGTTGAGAGACTCTTTTTGCAACCCTGAGCCACCCATTCCCAAGTGTGTGAGCTCTCGCATGGAGTCCTAGCCCTAGGGTTTCCACGTGCATGTGAGAGGAGTGTTGGTGAGGTGAGTGTCCTCCGGATTTGTGCTCTTTGCGACTTCGTCGCCGGAAGAAGAATATTTACCGAGCCGTCTTTATCAAGCCTTCGCTGAGCTTCTCGTGCCTGTGTGGTTCGAGGATGCCTCCGTGTGTCGGGAGGGGGGGCACTATGTGTTGGTGGCCGCCACCGTGTGTCGGTGGTGCTGGGTTTGAGGAGCTTGTCGCGTGTGGGAGCACTCAAGACCATGTGAGAGATTTGGAGTCCACCTTACTTTCGTGGTGAAGGGCTACCGCGAGTGAATTGAGGCGGAAGACTTGAGAGGGAGCCGATTCTCGTTTGTCGAGGGCTTGTCTCAACGGGGAGTAGGAGTTCATATCCAAACGTCGAAAAAATATCCTTGTGTCATTTTTTATTTTCCCGCAATTTAATTTCTCAAAAGTTTTCTTTTATTCATGCTTGTGATATGCAGTACTTGTCCATTTAATTTATATGCCCTTGTGTATTGATTCGCCTCGCGTAGTTGTAGGGTTGGTAAGCTAAATGGTTTACTTTTAATTTGCCTAATCGTTAAGAAAAACACAAAAAAAGAAAAGTAATTCAACTCAGCATCTCTTGGCCTCCGATCCCTTCAATGGTGAAAACATATAAAACAATAAGCAAAACAACCCACAAAATCTTAATAGATACAATTTCAACATAGACTTACATTCTAGTTATTCTCTAAATCAGACTTTAATTGCATGTGTATCTAAATGAAATGAACCTAACTATTATATAAAGGGTTATGTGCTCTCGTGCCAACAAGAAAGAAATACTATTCCCATTCCATGCATGACGTCATCAAAGTTCACCTAAAAACCAAATAAAAGTAAGGATGGTTATTCAAAAATACTTACTAAAGTATTTAGCCGGTGGCCAAGGTCCGAATGTCCGTCCGGACGCGCTCGCGTCGGACCAGCGGCGACCATCCGATCAGCCACCCCGTTCGCGCGCAGTTGGCTAGATGTGCTAGATGTGCAGTTGATCATTTTTCAATTAAACTTCTGGTTTTTGTATAAAATTAAAACAGTGTTCAAAATGCATGAAATAAATTTCATAATTCTTTTAAAATCGAGGGCAACCCATTTAAAATACTTTTATTTTTTTAGTTTTTCAATTTTTATGATGTGAACTTAGGAGAATCCACTTATCAAACTTGACACGTATACCAGTGAAACTTGGCCGTGTGCTGATAAATCTTGGTCCACATATTGATGAAGGCGAGCGCCAGATGAAATCTGGATGAAACTTGGATGTAACCTTATGAAACTTGAATGAAACCTGTTGAAACTTGGATTAACATGATGAAACTTGGATGAAACCTGTTTAAACTTGATGAAACTTGGATTAAACCTGATGAAACTTGACAGTTCGGCAAGTTTAACGAGTATGAAATCCAAGTTTCAGTAGGCGAAACCCAAGTTTCACCAAGGTAATTTTGAAGTTTCAATAACTTGAGACCATGCTGATGAAGATTGAGAATTTATTGATGAAACTTGATGATCTACTAATGTAATTTAAGAAACCCGGTCAAAATTTATATGGCAACATACGTCTTGTTTTGTTTGTAAAAATACGAGGAATACGTTGGTGCAAACGGTTGGTGGATTAGAGCACCCAATTAAAATTTATAGCCACCAAAAAGAAAAAAATGCTTGTGGGATTTACCCTCGCATGGCTGCAGCGTGCTCCACTGCGCAGCGTCCTTGTGCGCGTCCGGACGCCTGCACAATAGTGTTTCCGAAGTATTTATCCCGCTATCACTGATTTGGTAAGAACCTTATAAAATTGTTGCAAAGGAATTAGGCTTGACATTTGAAACACATGAGTACTGTTTTATGAACCTTTTACCTTTTTTTTTTTGGATTTTGAATTTGTAATCTGTACTGGTTTCGTGGGTTTCCTGCCGCACCACAGCACTGCAGAAATTTTGCTGCAACACTGTTCAAGCCCGGACACTACCAGGTGGGCCCCATCTGGCAGCCAGTAGCCCGTACAACCGCACGCCGGGGCCCACTAGCTGGTCGGGAGGGGGACTCGAGGGCTCGAGGCCACTTCCCTTCTCTCTTCCCCCTCCACTCCTCGTCGAGAGAGAGAGAGGAAGGACGATAATTACGATATCGCCATGGCTCTCCTCGCCGTCGCCTCGGCTCCCAAAACCCTAAACCCTAACCTGAAGAACTCAAGCCCCGTCCGCCGCTGCCTCCTCCGGTCCTCCACCCTCCGCCTCTCGCCGTCCCTACCGCGGAGCGGCCGCCTCCGTTGCTGCGCCGCCGCGTACGGTCAGGCCGCAGCGGCGGGCCCGACGACGCCGCGGCCGGATGAGATCCCGTGGAGCAGGGAGCTGTGCAACTCGGTAAGGCTCATCGGTACGGTGGGCACCGACGTGGAGCTGCGGCAGCTGCCCAGCGGCGCCGCCGTCGCGCGCGGGCGCCTCGCCGTCTGGAAGTCTGCCACCGAGACAACGTGGTAACTCCCATTCACCCGCAATTCCATTTACCCTAACGCCCATTCACCCGCAATTCCATTTCCCCTTAAAAAACTGGTAATTCCATTTTGGCGTGATTTTTTTTCGTTACTTGTTGGTCGGATGCCGCTAGCGTGTTAGGCCGTGTGTGTCAGTGTCAGCGACTCAGTGCTGCTTGCATGGATATGATAAAGTTTTTTAGATAATGGGATATTGGATATGATATGGTTAGAACTTAGAAGGCACTGATAGAATAGAGTGGCGCGTTAGTTAAAAGTGTCTTTTTTTGTAGCAGCGAAGGTTTCAAGTATAGTTTTACTTAAATTTGACCAGCTAATTGTAAGAAGGTATCTATATCACTTGACGAGATTCAGTAACCTTATGGGATACTCTGATAAACAAATGTGTTGTGAATTCTCGTAGAAAAACAAATAAACTGTGAACATCTACATTGTAGGGCTAAGGCACCACGAATAAATAACCATGTTATCTTTAGTTATGCAGTTTACTAACCTAAATGACTACCTCTTTCTTGCTATGAAACTACATAAGTAGCATTTATATCGCCATTTTAGAGCTCTAGTCAGAGCTGTTAAATATTGATTATTCACCATTACATTCTTAATATTAATGAAAAACCGTTTCCGCACTTTATGGAGTTCCCCGGCTTCTCCATACGCGTGTGCCACTGCCATAGACCACTATCGAGTTGACCACCATTCGCCGCTGCCGCTGTCAGCAACCACTGCAACAACCACATGCAACCATGGTGACGCGGCCTTGGCACTGCGGCTAGCGCGGCTCAGTGACCGGCATGGTGGCTCGAACGTGTACCGCTGTGGTCGTGTGCAGCCGTCGCGGTAGTCACCGGCGGGGGCGGCGGCCGGTGGTGGCCGGCTCGAGGGAAGGAGAGAGAGTAAGCCGGGGAACTCCTACTGCGAGAGGAAAAGCCGCTCTCCATTATTAATTGTTGTTTAGTGTTTAACTGGGGTAATGGCTGTAGGGTAACTCTAGCATTTTGGGATGATCTGGCTGTTGTGGCTTCAGAGCATGTGAAAAAAGGTGATCGCATATTTGTTTCTGGACGGCTCGTGTCAGATACTGTTGATGAGGGGCCTGAGAAGCGGCAAGTTTATTACAAGGTATTATTCCTGCAAATAATTTTACTTCGGGTTACCGTGATTCCTTGTCATGTTGTTGTCATCATCCCTTTTCTCTTGTGATTATGAAGGGTATCGTAATATCATATATTTTACAGGTTGTGGTTCAACAGTTGAATTTTATTGAATCCTTCCAGCCAGTGCAGCTATATCAGTCAGAGACATCCCTGGATACCAAAGGTATGGATCTATTTTAGGCTTTTATATTTTCCATTCCCTCTGTTTCGCTATTAACCATCATACCTCATATATGTATTTGTAAAAGTAAAGAGTAAAATGCATGGTGGGTTCCTAAACTTGCATAGTTGTGTTATTCCTTGACTATGAACTACATATTGGGCTGAACATTTATAATTGAGTGAAGGAAAGGATGTTCCAATCCCTATTTAATCGGTAATTAGAATCTTATAGAAGACATTATGTTTTTCTTACTGTTAAATTTAGCAGGAACACAGTCAAAGTTCAAAGTTCCCTATCATCACTAATCGCTGAAATGCTGAACTAGGTCATATGTGGACTTGTTCTAACTCACGCTGTTCGAAAAATCCAATTAATACCCAATTAATCTCTAACGGTAGTCCTCTACCTAGGAGTGATTACCAATTAGTTCTGATTAATGGATTAATCCCATCTAATCGCTAGTCCCTAGCTCGCCGACCGACCAGCAACTATTGTTTTTTGTAACCATGCTCACTTATCCATGCAAATGTATAGTTTAACAATGCTGAATTGTGATTGAGTATTTATATCCGCTTACAACCTCATGTTCTAAACTAGACTTGATCGTGGGCAACCATGCTGGGACCTGGCCCAATTTTTCCCTGTCGGGCTTGAGCCACAAAATCTAGCCTGCTTCAATTTTTGGGCTGAGTTTGGGCTTTTATGTTTAGCCCGAAAAAAGTCCAGCCCAGCCCAAAGTGCCTAGCCTCTAGGTCTAACAGCGATCAGCACAGCTCTGTGGCAGATCAGCGAGTAGCTCAGCACAGTAGCTGCTATGGAGCAGGTAGGGGTGAAAATGGGTTGGGTAGTACCCGACGGATACCCGACCCGGCTCTATGGCGGTCACAAAATGGATAGCATTTTTTGATACCCGTCGGGTACGGGTTCGGATTCGGGTACTACCCGTTTATTTTTAGACGGATACGGGTAGGATACGGAAGAGTTACTACCCGACACTACCCGATACAAACGGGTAGGATACGGGTACCCGGTTTTTAAAATAAATCGGGTACCCGATTAGAGCAAGCACAGCTAAGAACCAGTTGTTTGTGAAGGCAGCAGCGTCCTGCCTCCTTATATAGCTGCACATCCGATCGGCCTCAACCCCCACTTCCGGTATGGTACTATCCACATTTGCATTCGTCCGTCCACCAGGGCCAATAGGCCAGCAAATGGCCCACCAGGCTAGCTAGCGGCCCAATGGATTGCGCGTTGCGGGCAGCGGCTCCGCGTGTCTGCGCGTGCATCAATGACGTGTGATGGGCTGATGGCTAATGGTGCGTGCTGCATGCATTAACGTGCATGTCCTAGCTAACCAGCACGGGCACGTCTTGATGCCATGCTTGATGCCACTTAATTTACTTTATAAATATTTATGTTATGTTATATCTTTCCATCACATATTTTGATGCTAAATAATCATGTGTTAGTTTATTTTTGTTAATGTTTGAATTCTATATAATTTATATATGACCGGCTAAGTATCCGATAACCGATTTCTATCCGTCCATGTAATATCCGATACCCATTTTCTACCCGACCGCAAATACCCGTAACCATAACCGTATCCGACCTGATTTTGAGCTATCCGTACCCGACCCGATATCCGAAAAAATAAATTAGGGTAGGATACGATATGACCTGCTACCCGACCGTGCCCGACCCGTTTTCAACCCTAGGAGCAGGTTAACAGCCGTAGCCCAGCCCAGCTACGACCAGTGCCTAACTCATGCAATAGCAGTGGTGGCCCAGTGCATTTCTGGTCCAGCGCGCGTAGTAGCACTAGCAACCACTTTCAACATAGCCCAGTTTGAAGACCCTTCTATCGTCTTATTAGCTTCTGGGCCTAACGAGATATTCAAGCCCACAAGATTACAAACGACCCGTCTGTTTAGTTACCTTGAAGAGGCAGGCGTATGTGTGCTATAGTGACAAGAACTTTAGTACCACATCACTCAATAGAGGGAGACATGAAGAATGGCGAGGATATAAAATGAAGTGATTGGTTTGGTTTTAAACTCACGATGCTGTACAACACTGAGCTAGCAACAAACATTTATTTTGCTGGGCGTTGGGCTTTTTACTTAATCGAATTTTTCTCTAGCCAGACTGGCTCAGGCTTGCCTTTATAAGTGCTGGGCTTTTTCAAACCTGTCCCGTACTGGAGCATGATGTGTAAAACAAATCAGGTAGTCCTGTTACGCACATTCAGATGACAATGAAAGTGGTAAGAAAAAATAGATGGTATAACAAAATGTGGTTGAATACAAAGACATGAATAATATCTGAATCTGATGGTTTTATTTCCCTTATAATCTTGCCCACAAATATTTTCTGCATGCGCTGTATTACCATGTTGTTTGTGGGGTTTTGGCATTGTATTGGAACAATGGAACTTGATTTTCCGATTTTTTTTGAATTACAACTTGTGTAAAATAACGCTATATTTTAGGATATTCAAATTCGAGCAAATAGAACAACTATTTGTATTTAAGTATATCCATATTGAATTTGCCTTTTAAATATATGATATTATGAATACAAAATGTTGTAAAGCTACTACAGTACCACGCTGGTACTGTTTATGTGTGTCGGCCAAAGAACACACAACTTAACTGTATACGTTTAGGGGCCTAAATTTGTAGTTTTCAACCTCAGTAACACAAGTGACCGAACTCTACAAGTTTAGGGGCCATACCGCACCTTGTAAAATGGTATGGAAAGTCTACTTTACACCCTGAAGTATAGAATGCTTCTCCTGGTTAATTCCTTGACCTTGCAAATCAGGTATCATACCCCTGATCTTTTAGTACTCGAGCACTTGACCCCCTATTGATGAGCAGTATTCCCACACATGCATGCAGTACAGCTGTCCATTTTGGCCACGTTACTGCCTTCCTTTTTCCATCTTTTCTATCTCCCCCCTCAGGTAACGGTACAATCCAACACATCAGCAAATTTTATTCGAACTTCAAGAAGTTCTCATGCCATGGCACAACTAAATTACAAAATAAATTTAAGATATCTTGTCATTTACTGCTATTCCTTGGAAAAAGAAAAGAAGTAAGAATGAGCTAGGGTTTTCTAATAGGTAAATCAGCTGGACCAGAGCTAGTAAGGTGGCCCAGAGTGTGTGCCATGTCTGCCTGAATCTGAAGTAAGCTGCTGCATCAGTCAAGAGCTGACACATGCCCTCTGGACTGGGGTCATCATCTCAGCTGTGTTAGAGATATAATTAGAGTTCATGTCTATCTTGGAGTTCATGCCTTATAGGGGTATAGTTTTTGCCTTATCTAGGCTTTTCATTGTACTCTATATATACAGGTCTTCGACCTACAGATCAATCCATTCAAGTTCAATTCATAACAAGCTGATGTGACGACCTGGCCTCTCCACATAATCAACTAGCCAGAGAACAAGAACAGGACAGAAATCACATATCTAATTAGATGCTTTTGTGCACTCATGGTGAAAATTCCAGCCGAATGGGCTGTAGCCTCCGCAGATGGTGGGTCCGTGGAACATGCCCTGAAAAGGAGAGGGAGAATGGGAGAGAGTGAATGGGAAGAGAAATAGAGGAGGGAGGAAGGAGAGGAATGGAGGATGATGTGCCCTAACCTACTCAATTGTACTGCATACATGGCAATATCACCCATTAAAACAGCCATAGGGGGTTAAGTTTGCCGATTTTAAAAATCCAGGGGGCAAAATGCCTCCTTTTCGAGGCCAGTGGGTTACTTGGGGGGGTGTGAAGCTAACGCTTTAAAAAGCAAGTAAAATGAAATGGATGCGAATCTTGAGACTACCTCGACAAGCTCTCGAAATTCAATCATTTCAGTCGTTCAGCTGTTTAGATCAGCTCAAAAGAACATTGACCTAAATTAAATGAAAATTTGCTATTTTTGTATAAGCCAAATGATGTAATGTTTTGTAGTCTTTCTTGTGGGGTTTTAAATAGTACTTCTTAAAGTTTGTAAAATATTTTTTTCGTAATTTTTTGAACTCGTTAAAATGTATTTTGAGGTCACAAATTTGCTACAGTAAAACGCAACTCTACATTAATCTGAAACAAACAAGGCCTACATGCTTTTTGAAAGCTTTTCATCTGCGATGCCGATGTTTAAATGCAATATCCTGCTTCTGGGGCTTTTATCACAATATAGAAACCCACTTTTAAAAAAGTCGTGAGAGGCTGTTTGATCTAGCATTTTCATGGTTACAAAATATACAAGATAATTCTGTTCTCCATTAAAGGAAAACAAATAGCAGAAAACTTTTTTGTTATCCGACTCTTTGTGATCATCTTTGAATGCTCTTGTGAACTTAGTTGATTGTTGCACCCTGAATTTCTTCAGACTATAAATGGCAAATGTACTTCTTCACTGTATGTTTCGTACAGTGGAACAATGGGCATGACTCATGAGAGAGACTAGGCCAATGATACACCTAACTTGGTGCTAGTTAGCTGCATATTTATGTAAGAAAACAATTAACATTACAAAAAATGACTCTTGTTTGTTGAATGAAAGGTGGAAAGGGTGGAAATTTTGTTGATTCTACCTCTGATTCAACTGTGGATAAAAGTAGAGATCAAATCAGTTCCTCCACTTGTTCAACTGAAGAATTGTGGCAAGCCTTCTTTGCTAATCCTCTTGACTGGTGGGACAACAGGACAAATAAGGTTATGTGTCTTCTTTCTTTTATTGCTTTCGGGCATTCAAATGTATTATCATATTGAGTTATTAGTTTTATCTTCACTGCAAACCAGATACCTTTTTTGGAGGGTATCTTCAATCACAGATAAAACATGAGTGCAAAAGATGAAAGTCTAAAACCCCTTTAAAAGAATTAATATAATAGAGAGGGGTAAATGTTTAGCAAAGTGTGCCTGAACATTTAACAAAAATAATAACAAGGTGAAATATTGTTAGGGAAAATAAAATAAAACAAGAACTATTTCTTTGATTTTTTTTCTTCCAAAATCTGAGAAGAGTGTCCTAGGCAGGGTTTTGCATGTTGTACTCTAGAGATGTTTTTTTGGCACCAATTGTGCACATCAATTAGTGAAACTATGCATTTACCATAGCTACCATGTAGTCTCAGCTACAGTAAATGTATACTCGCCAAATATGTGTACTGCGTGGAGATTGTTCAGAAATTTCTGTTTGGAGCATATGAGTAAAAACAAATAAAAACATTGCAACTGAGCACCTATGCCGAGCAATCTTGAATATATATGATCAGTAGGTCACTAGCAAATGCAAGTCTAACATGATTTGTCATCATTGTATGTTATGGTTTGCACAACAACCTTCTCTTTGTTTCCCTAAAAAAAACCTTCTTTTCGTGTACGTGGTTTTGTTGTTTCAGTTTATTGAGCCTATTGCTCTACTTGTTGCCACCAACAACAAAAAAAGGGAGGAGATAAGTTGTGGCTTGTGCCCTTAAAATTTTCAAGCTTAAATTGAAATGACCTTAGGAGTAACATAATATAAAACAAGTTTATTATTGAGGTACCCCCTCACGGTTTCTTTAACACAACTTTGACCACTAATTACAATTTCAATTTTTATATAAAAGAGTATCCACTAGAAATATGATATTATGGATGATATTATGAAAGATCTTTTTGAGACAAATATATGTGTATGATTTTCATGTGTCCAATCTAAATAGTTCAAAAGATAATTCATAGTCATGTTCTTGAGAACTGGATGGAATATATTGTTTGCTATGGAGGTATATTGTATTACTATTAAGTATTTACATAGTTTGCCGATTATATCTGATTGTTTATCCTAAGAGCCTTTTTTCTGTTTCTCGTAATATAGGTTGAATCTGAACTAAAAATTGTCCATGGAGCACAGTTCGCCTATTGTATCTATTTGTATCTCCAAATAGAGCCTTTTTTCTGTTTCTCGTAGTATAGGTTGAACTAAAAATTGTCCATGGAGATAGACTAATTAAATACTCTCTCTAGTTCCAGAAAACTTTACTTTTATACTTGTGCTAAATCAAAGTTTTAAAAAATTTATCTACGAAACTATTTTGAACTATTTGGATTGAGCACATGAAAATCATATATTTAAATTCCTTTCAAAAGCACTTCCATAACATGGTATTTTTTTGCTAATTTTATAAATAAAGTACAATGGTAATAAGTAGTCAAATGTGCATTTCGAAAATCGTGTCAATATACAAAACGTCATTTTTTTTGGAACCGGAGGGAGTTATTTATTTAATTTGATGGCCAAATTGAAATAGTTTGCATGTTTGCACCTTATTATTGGTTTGCATTAGATATATGTCCATGTATTATACTTTCAACCTCCATGTTATGAAATATTGCAATGCATGGGATATTGATTATTTTTTCCAATTTATATTAAATAGACGCTACTTTTCTTTTACTTCCTCATAATTACGTGCAAATGAATCTTCACGTTAGCTTCATACGCATTGGTTATATCTTGATATTTCATGCTATCTTTCTTTTTCAGTCCCGACTAGCTTTCTCATAGCAGTTGGTTGCACATAAATTCATTAATTTGCATCAATAGCTTGGCCATCATCCATTTCTTTTGGAATATATGCACTGGAGTTCCAGTTCATTTGATATGTTAAATACATATGATTAATGACTTTAATACCCTGTAAGTACATTGATGACTGATTGGGCTTATACATATCAACAGAAGAACCCAAGATATCCAGACTTTAAGCATAAGCACACTGGTGAAGCACTGTGGGTTGATGGCAGGAATAACCCCAATTGGGTTCTCTCCCAATTGGCAATTTTGGACTCGAGAATGGGTTCTCTGCAAGACGGCGATAGAAAACCAGTGTCCTTTATGCGTGTTGACGACTTCATGACATCTGGTGCTGACACTGAAGCCTCTCTATGAGGGAGGAAATTTCCCAATCTCCAATTGCCCCCCGTCCATCATGTAGGAAGCGTGTTATGGGCTAATCCACTAATTCATCCGGCGCTGTCTCAATTTTGCTGTACATAGGAAGGCTTTGAAAGCTTATCAGGGAGGCGCTCGGTCACCTGTTTTAGTCAATAGCAAACGCAGGTGCAAATGCGATAAATTACATAGGCTAGGTGTTATCCGCTGTATGGTAATAGTAGTTGAGACAAGTGACATGCTCCTAACTCAAATCTGTGCCTTTTTTGAAGTACTAAATTCTGGGCTTTTCATTTGATACTATACCGGGTGGATGCCCCTGACAAGTATACTTGTAATATGGAATATTTGATTTTACTTGTCGAAATATCACTTTCGTTCTCACGGAGCATCTACCTTTGTATTAGGGGTATTAGAGCATCCCCAACAACCCCTCTGTACCTTTTCTACAACACTATTCATTAAGACATGAATAATGTCTTATAGTGTTTTAGAGGGAGATATACAGGAGCTGTTGGGGGATGCTCTTAGGGGCTGGACAACTCAATGTGGAACATGATGTTTTCATTAATTATTTTGCTTATTTCAGCGTTCTTTATGGCATGTTTCATTGGTTCTTTTAACATGTTACAACACCGATCAACTATATTTTAACATGTTTCGTTAGATATTTTTTATATTACATCAACTTTTTGGTAAGTTCCAATAGTTTTATTGAAATGTTTCTTTTTTTCAATAACTTCATGTTGCATGAACAACCAAATGTTCTAGCGATAAAATGTACATGTTCTAGCAACACATTGTATATGTTCCGAATAGGTTGGTATTGTTTGGAACAAGCGTCCGATTTGTATCCCTTTGAACAAGGGTTATCTAAACTTGTTACCTAAACTTTTTAGCAGATTTTAGCCAAAATATATTCTTTTTTAAAAAATCTAAAACTCACTTAAAATTATTTATAAAATCCAAGTAATCCTTGGAAAATTTTAAAGCGCGTAAAAATATAAATTTATGAAAAATAACAAGTCTTCTTCATTGCGCTCTCTCTCCATTTGTTTCGGCCCATCCTCCCTCTCATCCTGAGGTTTTTTAGTTGTTTTACTCATTTTAGATATAGAACAAATTTTATATTTTGTTAATAGTTATCTTACGAATGTTAAGATTTTCTAACATGTTTTACCACTTTACTAAGTTTATTTAGAGATTTTAGCTTATTCTTTTTTTAGTTTTTAAAGATGCTTCCAATGTAAATTCATTTTTTATTCATTTAGATGGCACATGGTCATTTATTGCCACATATTATTCATAATCAAAAGCACCACCTCCATACTACTTTGGACCTACCTAAAATGAAAACGCAACTTCTTGTACTAAATATCTGGTTTTAAAAGTTTTTAAGGTTTTGGAACTAAGTAAAAACGTAGCACAACTTAAAGATCTATGAGTTAGTTTTCTCTTAGGAAAAAGTGGCCACGAGACACGTCATTCATTATACGCCATTACAAAATAATGAACGTTTTGCTATTTGAAACTATAAATTTAGGATATATAACTATAGGATACTTTGGTGTGTTGCCACCAATACAACATTTAAATAAAACACAAAACAAAATAGAAAAAGATTTCAAAAATTATGTGGGCGTAAAAAACAAGCGTATTCATTACTCAACTATAAACTCAACAATTTAGCATTTGAGATACCAATATCAAATGAGTTTCAAACAATTTTTAAAATACAAAACAAATAACAAAAATTCAATAAAAATGGCAATGTGCCTAAAACACTTGTATGCAACATATGAATCCCTGAACTCTATAGTTTAGCATATCAAATAATCAAATCGTAAAATAAAATGCATTTTAAAAATAAGCTCGGTTCTCGAACTAGCACAGCCAGGCGAAGGCCAAATGATCTTTTAACCGGTCAAAAAAATTTCGAATAGTTTTCAGTGACAGGCCGTTCAGGTGGGCATTTTCCTTGCCCACGTGGCGGCCCTATATGCCAACTGTTCAGGTGGGCAGTTACTGTTACTCTGACCCTGTTTCTTTTCCCTTTCTCACTCACTCGAGGCTAGTCAAGGCGGCCATGCGCTAAGCTAGGGCAGCGGCGGTTAATACCGGCCAGTGGCGTGTGTGCCCATCCTTGGGCTACTTCTTTCTCTCACTCACTTTCTCATCTCTAGGTCTTGCTAGTAAGTTTGGGTTATTCAATATGGGCTTGACCTCGGCACTTCTAACAAAATATGCAAAACTCGAGCAGGTTCAAACAATTTTTGATATCAGGTTCGAATACAGAATTACAGATACGTACAGGTCATCCTATGCGTGTTGAAGAGATTCAGCTTTCAGTTAACTCGTCTGAGGCGACCAGCGCCCACGGCCTACCGATGAAAGTGGAGAAGGAGAATTAAATCTAATAAAGTATAATTGTGCGGCCGGATTTACACATCAAACACAATCAGACGGCTGCGGTTGAAGATGATGACGTGGACGCAAAACAGGGCGACACGACGATGAAGAAGTGTGTCACAAGGCTGCTAGCGCTTTAATAGATAGATTTGGTAGGCATGCTTTTCCTGTTTTAGCTCTTTTGGTATCATTGGAGAACTTTTTTTTTTCGCAATATAAGGGTGCCAAAGATATCGGCACAAAAGAGAAGCCGGAAGGATGGCGCCGCAAAATTTGGAGTACATTTGTGCATTTCTTTTTCAAAAGACGATAAATAATCCCAGAAAAGAACGAGGATAAAGGATGGCAAAGGGGTTAGTACATATTGAAGCATTTGTCAAGTGTTCCTAAGAAATCTTTAGATGTAGCAACTAGCAAGTAAAAATTCTGTCCAACTGACATTAGTTCTTGAACGATAAATAGCATTTACGCCCTTCAGACACAGTAAACTCAGACTGCAGTGCTCGAGAAAATATGTTCTCTCGCAAAGCAACATATATAGTATTACAGGTTGCCACAACCAATTAAGAATAAACGGTAGTGGTGTTGAGAATGTGATTCAGATATCATTACCAAAGTAACAGGAAAAAGGATGACCAGAAATTGTTACAGACAAAGGAGGCTGAGAACATGGGATGCAAAAAAAGGAGGCAAAACTTACAGTTGGAATACAGAGCGCCTCATACTTCAGTAAACTGCAATCACAAAAATCGTTTCTTCCCAGTGGGTGAGTTCGTCCTTGTGCAGAGAACTTTCCTTCCTTTGGCACGTCTACGTTTCAGGACCTTGCGTCCAGCAGTAGTCCGCATCCGCCTGCGGAAACCATGTACACGGGCAAGTGACTTCCTAGATCTTGACCTCTTGGTCATGCAGAGGGCAGCCTTTCCAGCCCTGATCTGCAGACCACGATATCGTCGTGTTGTAACTCTGCTGTAGCTGAACTCAATTCCCAAAGATGATCCTGGCATACATAATATTAAGGGTATCAAAGAAGTCATTTCTAGATTGAAAGTTGGAAACAGGACTGAGGGCTTGACAAATAAATCTAGAATTAGCTAAACAGAATAAACATACTCATAAATCATTGGGCTCTAAATCATTTACATTTATGAACAACTAATCCTTGGCTATGTTTTTGTTTCCCGAGATTTGATTGTACTTGGAAAAGATTCTACTGTGTTTAACTGGTTCGTTTAATTCAAACATTATTTTTTGAACCAAGGGCAGGAGCAGTGCCATTCTATTAAGGAGTAAAAAGAATAGATACACTATTATTGAGCTGATTTTAGGACCATATGTAGTTGCTCTATGTGGTAGAAAATTTTGATGCTTTGAGTCATGACGTTGCTCATTTTCAATCGTGTTTTAGGATTCATTGTATAAGACAATGGTTCAGCCCTATAGTTGACTCTGTAGCTGTTTGTGAGATTTTGCAATGTCTATATGATAGCCATTCAGGCCCCAGAATTCCCTCCCTCTCTTGAAAGTCTTTCATTTCTTGGAGCCGTAGCCTCATTGGATTTTTTTAGAACACGACATCGACATCGACACCCCATTTACGCAGAACTAGCACACGGTTCCAATCAACGTTCAAACCCGCCGTTTCCCTCCAGCCCCCAAACCCAGCGGAAGTAGCACGGCAGCACCGAGAAGCGACTCTCTCACCGGCGAAGGAGGAGGCGGACGTGAAGGCGAGCGACGCCGAGACGGCAGCCGAGAAAGAGGACGCGGAGGAGCAGCCGGCGAAGGAGCTCCGGAGGACCGGGGAGGCGGAGGCGCCCAACGGGCCCGCCCTGCGGGAGCCGCCGCCGGCCGCCACCGCCGCCGCCGGCGCGGGGATCCTCCCGGAGTGGAGGGAGAGGGACGCCAGTGAGGAGGAGGCCAAGGCCAGCGCCGCCATGTCTGCCTGCCTGGGCGAGTCGTCGGAGTGGCCTCTCCCACCCGATGATGCTATCTTATCCGCGACTCTTTGGGCCTTGGGATGAAGCGGCCCAGCCTTTCCTTACGTTCCATGGCCCGTGAGGAGTCTTTGCTTCTTGGTGTCGGCCTTCTGGGCTTCAGCATGAGCTCTTGAACAGTTGGGCTGCGTTAGGCTGGGCTTTCGCATTAGCTGGGTTTATTTTTCCTTATTTCTATAAACCTATTTCTGTACTGGTACTACTACGGTCGAACGGCTGAGATGAAATGCCAAATTTAGAAAGCTTCAAGGAGTACTTTCGTCGAGATGTGACATTTGGTTCGACCAAAGCTTAAAGAAGAAGTTTTAATATATTCGAGAAACAATCCTCGAGAAAAATATCTCTATAAGTGTGATACGATAAATTTTCTCAAATCCACCACACAAAGGCTCTTTCACCATGTAACATTCTTATTTCCAAAATTTTCATTTTCTAAGGTTTTACACATCATGCACCATATGCATTTTCATCCAGTTAAACTCTTTAGAAATAAAACCCTTTAAAATAAGAATGCTACTTTATAAATATTGATTTATCTAAGGAAAATGTTTGTTAAGAGTTAAATATGAAAATTATATATTTAAATTTCTAACCACATTATATTTATCAGTGGTATTGTATTTTGGATCCTATTCTTCTTTCTTTTCTTTTAAAGATCTTTCCTCTCCGTTGGGCCCATGAATTCCATAATCAAGGGCCTATTTTCCATTTGTATTCAAACTCTAAACACCCTAAAATTTAAATCGTCGTAATTCAATCTCCACCTACTTTTAAACCCAGTCAGAGCCTCTCTTCTTTCCCCTTCCTTGTTTCGTCGATTCTATTGCGGGTAAGCCTCTGTTGTCCTCTCCTTTAATCACTCTAATGCACGGATTGACCCATTTTCACCATCGCTGCATCACATCAAGGGAAGCTTGCCAGAGACACAGTATTTCAATGTCAAAGTCACATTATACCTCATCAGCGCAAATATTGTTTCACCTCCCACCCGCTGCTGTCATTTAATAATTCCTCACCCTATCCTGCCTAGAGCATCCCTAGGAGTAGTGGTAGTGCCATTTGGATCGTACCTTCGCCAAACAGCACTGGCGTTGAGCACCTGTCTTCCTTTCAACTAGACCTGATCAAGGGAAGCCCGGCCCGGCTCGGGAACCCGGCCTGACCGGTGCATCGGGCTAGACTCAGGCCTCAATCCGAGTCCCGACCGACACACCGGGCCGGGCTGGGCTCGGGCTTTTCCAAGCTCGGCCCGGCTCGACGTTTGATCAGGTCTACTTTCAACTTGTGATGTCGCCTCATCGTTGCGGACCCTCTCTTCACGATTGTGTGCCCCCATTACCCTCCTCATGGCTGCACGATGATTGTGAGCTACTGCACAATCTCTCTCTCTCTCTCTCTCTCTATAATGTAATATCTTCTCACCCCACATAAATAGGAGGACATGCATGTGAGCATATAATTTCAAAACCTTTAAGAAGAGAAGGAAATATATATACACTTCTACAGTATATATGCTAAAACTGAAAGTAAAACTGAACAGTGACTTCCTCGAACAATTCAAATTGAAAACCTAGAACTGATAATCCAAGCTAGATTCAAAAATATCCACATCTAGTTTTTGAGAACCGATATAAAAAAGAAAACCTTTTGGAATTATATAGAAGTGTATATACATTGCCTTTTCTTCTTGATACTTTTTTTAGAGCTTTTCTTCTTGATACTTGACTGTCCACTCTTCTCCAGCTGAGAGTATATATAATTTACGAAATAGAGAGCATCGGAATAAAGAAAATCCTACTTCTTTCGTTGTATCCAAATTGCCAATGCTTGCACTGAACCACCACGACCTAAGTACGTTGATGTATATACTTGACAGTCCATGCTTCTCCAGCTGTACCTGAGCTGAAATTTCAATGAAAAAAAAATCTGTCAAGATAGGGACTTGTCAATATATATTTATTTCAGTTATCTTTAGCAGATCGACCTACCAATTTTTGGGGCGCCCTTACGAACTAAACCCAGCAATTAACCTGCAGAGCCGGCACCTTCCATGCAGCTTGACGAAGGCACAGATCCTGCAGGCCAAAAGGCCACGAGACTATGCCGCGTTTTAATTCGATCGAAATTGCAGGCGCCTGCCCAATAGTGCCTCCCTAAAGAAAAATCCTACTTCTTTCGTTGTATCCAAATTGCCAATGATTGCACTAAACCACCACGACATAAGTACGTTGATATATATACTTAACAGTCCATACTTCTCCAGCTGTACCTGAGCTGAAATTTCAATGAAAAAAAAATCTGTCAAGATAGGGACTTGTCAATATATATTTATTTCAGTTATCTTTAGCAGATCGACCTACCAATTTTTGGGGCGCCCTTACGAACTAAACCCAGCAATTAACCTGCAGAGCCGGCACCTTCCTGCATGCCACGGGACTTATGCCCCCGTTTAATTCTCTTTATATTTAGCATTTTTTATATATGAATTAATTTGTGGTTTAATTCGATCGATCGAGAGGTGGACGAGGACTTGATTGAATTCTGGCGCTAATATGGGATGCTTCGACGCGGCTCTCACGTAGCCTCAATATCACAGGTGCACCCACATGCACGCTGTCCGCCCATGGATCGACCAACGCATGTGTTGACAACGAGATGAAGGCCGCTCTGCATGGGCTCTGCACTGTGCTATGCTTCTCGAGTCTTGACCCAATCTTGGCGAGTTTTTTTTTTCTTTTTGGTTTCGGAACTGCTTGAACGCAATAGCCTGCAAAAATAGAAATGTGCAGTCGATTTGAACGGGCCCGGCGACGGTGACCGAGAGCAATTGCAGGCGACGGATTGCGTGGTGGCCAGCGAGCGCGTGGAGGGAGCAGCTGCACTGCTGATTCGTGCTAACTAGCATCCGTCCGTTGGGGTTCGCGGCGAGTCGTGCGAGCTTTGCTTGGGCGCGAGCAAAGCGATGTCCGACGCGCCGACGTTCTTATGTCGGTGATCTTTGTTGCAGCCAGCAGGTGTGGAAGCCGTCGTCGCCCTTGAGACTACCTCTTGTGTTTGCCATCGTTGCTGCCGTCGATCTACTATACTCTACTCTGATTCTTTCGATCGACAGCTTACAAAGTTTTTTTTCACTTTTTTATATTGTTTTTTAAGTATTTCTGTATGATAAAATTTCTTTACAATCGTAATGAAAAAATCGCTTGCAATAAAAACAAAACGTAGGCACCTGCGTTCTAGTCAATCCTAAAGGTTTTGTTTTGTATTTTAATTTGCTTGTTTGACCGAGTGAGCTAGGTCAGATCGGTACGTGTTGGTTTCAGCGATCGGCCAATTAAGATGAAATTTTAATGCTCGTAGCACATGGGGTAAGGTTGAGTATTTTGCTAGGTAGCTGACTTCGCTCCAAGTCAATTTGATCTTGAACATGGGCTAAAGATTCTGATGCGGCAAGTTGCCCTTTGTTTGTGCAGCAAGTGCAGATCTCTCTCTCTCTCTCTCTCTCCCTCTCTCTGTCTCTCTCTCTCTCTCTCTCTGTGGTGGTCGGAGTGAAGATTAACGGGAGAAACAAATTAATAACTGATATACGAAACGAAGAGGAGCTGCATGTATTGCTTTTTAACTATGTACTCCCTCCGTTTTTTTGTTTGACGCATTTGACTTTTTGACGCGTCTTTGACAATTCGTTTTATTTAAAAATTTAGTGCAAAGATGTAAAAAAAAGTCATATTTAAAGTATCTGTATTGATAAAACAAATCACAACAAAATAAATGATATTTACAAAAAAAATTGTATAAGGCGAATGATGAAAGACGTGTCCAAAAGTCAAATGCGTAAAAAAAAACGGAGGTAGTACTTTTCTACCATTATCTGTATGGTCGGAGTGAAGATTAACGGGAGAAACAAATTAATAACTGATATAATGATGTCCAGCCTCACTAACAACTGGCCACCAGGATTAAAAAGTTGCTAAAAAGCGACATAACAAAATATTACAAAAGCATATCCAAGGGGAAAATCGAGGGAAAGGGAGCCAGTCGTTCTTCCCTCTAGTGACATGCATGATTATAAGTAATCAACAATTAATATAAATTTTTGTTTGTACAGACACATGGGGGCCGGAGAATCAACTCAAATCTCCATACCTCCTTTGTGTCGCTAAAAACCTAGTTTTATAATGAGACTGAACAAAGCCACACATCCGTGTGTGCGCTTTGGTGCACCAAGCTCGTTTCTTTGGCTTGGGGAACCCCAAAACAAGAAGAAAAAAGACAATAAAACTGAAAGAAAAGAAACTGATCATGACATCTCTTGTTCTCAAATCTTCATTTGCCTTTGTGATCCTAGGCCCGTTGCTTCAGATCTCTTCATGATTCTCAGCTTCTTGCAGGTGCTGGTAAACATACTGCGATCACACACAAGAGCAAATTAGTTAGGGATAAGCAAACATTAAGAACCTTGATAAAAAAGGTGATGAAATGATCAAAGCACTTACTCGAAGGGCACATCTCCAACGAGCATCAAGTCGCCGTCCTTGTCCTCGTAGGTGACCGCAAACTCCGACGGGTTTGCGCCACCGTTTGATCCGTCGGCGCCGGAGAAGCAGACGAACATGCCCTCCAGGGCCTCCCTGAGCTCCCTGTAGCCCTTGTACATCCTCAGGTCTATCTTCCTCAGGTACGGGGCTCCATCCATGCTCACTTTCACCAAGGAGCCATTGGTGTTGCTCGCTGCTGCTGAAGCTGCTGCAGCAGCAGATGCTGTGCTGCTGTTGCTGGCCTCCTCCTTGTTGATCATCGCCTTGCTGCTCTTGCTCGCCGGAGCTTGGAAGCAACTCTTCCTGTACGACCTCACCGGCGGCCACCCCACGACTTGCGCCCTGCAATTGAGATCGTAATTAAGTTATTAAGCACGCAAGCATGTAAGAAATCACCTAGCTTGATACATGAGATCATAAGGTTGCACGATGCGGAGGAGGAGCACTCACTTGGCTGCCGGCGGTGAGGCCTCGACGTCGTCGCTGCGCTTGTCGGCCTCGTCGGCGGCGGTCTCCTCGGCGGCGCCGACGGTGCGCTTCTTGCCCCTAGGGGTCGACGGCGGCGACGGGCGCTCGTTGCCGACGGTGCCCGGCAGGCCCAGCCGGAGCTCGGTGGCCATGAGGTTGTCCGCGTCGGCGGCGCTCACATAGCCCACGGCGGCGTCCATTAATCCCCAACCTATATCTCCGGCGACCTCTCTCCCAAGCCTTGCAAAAGCTGTGCTGCTAGCTCTAGAAGATATGAAGTTATGAGGTGATGTGTGATCCAATGTGATCTGAGAGACAATATTGTGTTAGGGTCTTGGCGTGTGCATGTTTTATAGGAGCATGGACTGCTGGAGCTGAAGAGGCGGAGAGGCGGGCACACACACGTCGACGCAACACGTACGCGGTGAGCTAGGCTGGGGTGTGGGGGTGGCCGGGGTGCAGCCTGCCGGGTCGGCCGGCGACAGGCCGGTCCTCCGGCCGGCGGCCGGCCATGTGCGCGGGGCCCAACGCCGGCTAGCCTGAGCTGTGCGATCGAAATACAAAATGCGTATATCTCCACGCATATCACCTAGCTGCTGATCGACTCCTATAGTCCTATGCATACGATATGCACTACATATCGAATAATACTCCTCGGCTAACTTGATTAATTAATTCAGTGGGGGCACATGGCGTGTTAACGGGTTGTCGATCGCAAACGGTTGCCGTTCGAGGGCACAGTTGCATCCGATAGCGCAGCTGGTAGGTTAATTGGCATGCATCATGGACTTGGAGCTGAGTATCAAGATAGCTAGGTCGAACGGATCCGATAACCCAGACCGGAAGTATTTATTGATGGACATGGAGTACTAGACTACTAATCCCTCCAGTTTGATAATTCCTGTCGTTTTAGACATGATCTCACATACCAAGGAAGTATTAAATATCTCGTAGTACTCCATATGGTCAAATAAATGCTTGTAGCTTAGTGGTTGCTCCCACTTTCCCATGAGTTGCATGTCTAGGTTCGAATTTTGATGCTACACTTTATTTACATGCACACCCAACAAATGGTTCTAGGGCCACGTAAAGTTTTGCTTGCAATCAATGCATCCTAGAACGACAGGAATTTTTCAACTAAACACAAAACGCTCCAGCGACATGAATTATCAAACTGGAGGGAGTACTAGTTAGTGTGGTCATAGAGCAAAGAAAGCATACAAGTGTGATATGATTACTGTCTTGATCTATGCTATTAAGGTATTTGGGGATTTGGTGCAAAGAAACTTCCTTTCGGCCGTATCGCGGAATATGTGGGCATTGCCCGTTGCTTTATGAATTATTATGCATACATGCATCCATCTCGTTTCTCTTTTCTCTTCTTGAGTAGATTGCACTTGAGGTCTACAATTAACTATATCTCTGCATCATAATTATTGTGTCATGCAGGTCCTCAAGCATCATGTTTAGGCAAGCTGGCCTGGGAGAAGGACACTCAACACAGCACGCCATTCATGTCAAGCACCATTTATGTCAAGGGAGATATATGTCTCAGTATATATGGAGCAACAAAAAAAATATGGCACATAAACCTAGCTAATTAAGTGTTATGCACGGCCATTTGGTTGGAATCCAACTTTACAATGCAGTACTACACCATAACACCGTTTTTGGGGCAGAAGACTGCCAGGAAAAACACACAACAAGGTCAACCATTATGTCGGCAAAAATATGGGAAATTCCTGATACATTATCAGCCAGGAAAATTATGTTTTCCCGTCAAATTGTCTGCTGGAAAAATATGTTTGTCGGTAAAGAGAATTGCGGACGACTGGGTCTCTGGCAGACGGTATTGATGAAATATCTACTGGCAAATGTCGTTTGTGGCTGTAAGTCTGTCGGGGAAACTCATTTTTGTCGGTCGAACGAGTGAAGGTTTGCATAACTTAACAATTTTTCTTAGAAAACTTTAAGATGTTACGAAATGTGGCATTTGTTGGCGTAGTACATCGACCATGCGGGCTTGCCTGCAGAGTCAACCTATATAGCTAATTAGAACTGTTAAGCACGTTTAAGCAAATTGGTTGATGTTAATATTACTGTAAATAACTCTAACTTGTCATGACGTACGACATGTTGTTATGTATCCCTGTTCTCCCTGGCCCTACCTTTTCCCTTTATCTAACCATGTTTTATTATATGAGATACTGTTCTTAGGCAAATCCCTTTTCTTGTTGTGTTGTTGCTTCTTTTGGTTGGGTAAGGGTCCAACAAAGCCTAGTGGGGGTTGTTTGTTTCAAAATATGCACACAAAGTATCGTTGCGCACAGTGCTTTTTTCCTAAGGAAAGTGCATTGCTTAAGCTTTAGTCTATTCATGAGAACCAAATATTAATGGTCCTCCCTTATTACTAAAGATTGGCAAGCTCATAAGGAATCATGCATGGGAGTTGGGACTAAGAGCTAGTTGGAGCAGGTCACATTCCAAAGTCTCATTTTACTTAATAGAAGCATTCTGTCAAGATAAAAAAAGAGTAAGTAATTTTAGGAACAAGCGCGCGAGCCTTTTCCTCAAGTCAAAGCTATTTCCTTTAATTTAACTCGCAGTTAAACTATGAAATTCATTGAGTGCTCCATAGAGCTTTTATTGTGGAAATTATCATTCATAATCAACTATCTTCAGACTCTAATCAACATGATAATTGAATCATGCTCATGCATGTGCCGTCTTGCTATGGCCTTGCTTGTTTCAGCTGAAAGTTGTTGAAAATTAAACTTTAATGTAAAAAAGTTATGACCCCTCAAATGCCAACTTAAAGAGTTCAAAAAATTATAAATTTTTTTTTTACGAACTGCAAGAAGAACTATTTAAAACACCACAAAAGACCCTAAAGTATTACATCATTTGATTTATACAAAAATAACAACTTTTCATTGAATTTTATTTAAATTAATTTAAGCTGAAACAAACAAGGCCTATATGTTGCACACAATTTCACATGTAAATTTTAGTTACAATATGCACATCTGAACCTTCTTAGGGTATTATACCATTTGGCTAATCTGAGTCGGTCATTTACATAAAACATGGCTCACACAAAAAGGATAAAATTCGTAGATCCTACATACTAGAGATGTGATTCATTCATTCATTCATTCACCCCACACTGATAAGGCGTAGCCGAAACTGCCATTTGCAGCCTTCCCAGCGTGCCCACGTCGCCCGTAAATCTCGGCCCTCCATTTCCGTCGCGCTGTCTCCTGCCCAGCCCCTTGGATTCGGCCTGTCTACTTTGCGTAAAACCCCCTGTATTCTCCTTTTTTCCTCTCCGCCTCCCCATAGGTTCGCATATATGGAAATCAAATTGAAATCCAAATTTTTATTTCAACTTTTGGACGGTTTGGTCCATAATTCAAATTCAAAAACTAAACATCAACTTTAAAAATCAAAATTTTCAAGTTCAAAATTTGAAGAATCCCAATCTCCGGTATGGGAGATTATCAAATTCAAATTTTGAACGGGTCAATCCTAAGTTCAAATTCAAACTACAAATCAAATTCATAAACCGAAATTTTGAAATTCAAAATTTAAAGAACCCTAGTCTCTGGTATGAGAGGTTGATGATTTTTTTATTCCTGTTTGTATGGGTCACTCTTTACGGTGATTCAGATTAACCAAATGGTCTATCCCCCTCAGAGGGTTCACCGGTGCCTGCTAATTAGAAACTCTAAATTTTACCGTATAGGTCTTTTATTTTACATTAACCCAATAAGTAATGTATATGCATGCGATAGTACATTAATTTTAGATATGATGGTCCAACTAAAAGGGTACGTATTTTAGTTTTTTCGTTAAAGATACTAGGGTTGGAAACGAGCCGAGTTCAAATGGACCCACCTGCAGCTCGGTTCGGCTCGATCGTTAGAATCGGAGCCAAGCCGTGCCGTGCTAAGCATTGCTTTCGAGCTCAAAAGCACGACTCATTGGAGGCTCGGGAGCTAGAACACTAGAATAGCTCCACTGCAGTCGTGAACCACCTAGAACAATACATATAATGGTAAGCATCACCAAACAACACAATTCACATTTGACATGACAAGATCAACATCACATATTCACATATCATCACATGATCGGTTAATCACGGATTCACATATTACAGAAATAAATAGCAATTAGCATGATATATAGATAATTAGGCATCCGCGCCAAATGCCATACTTATTCCTATACTTATATTTTGTAGTTTTAATTTGAGTCGCAAGGACAGTCGTACCATTAAGAGGGATGCAACAAAAAATAACTTCTAGATATCTCAAGTGCTCATTGGATGAAGTGTAGCATAGAAAAGGGACACTAGTCATATCTCAATTTCAAAACACTTGTTTTTGCACTTTCAGAGACTATCCGATGTCAAATATAGAAGTCTCCGGTATGAAGATATATACATGAAGTATCATTATCTAGAACCAAGATAGAGCAAACAAAAATATATAGCGTGATACTTTGAAAGGCACTATATATAATGAAGCAGAGAATTAAAGAAGCATGAACATACTTGAAGTATGAATTTGAAATGAAGAACTTATGTAAAACTAAGGTTCTGTTCTTTTGGGCGGATCTAAACAGCTGAACGACTGAAATGGCTGAATTTTGAGAACATTTTGAGGTAGTCTCGAGATTCGGATCCATTTCGTTTGACTTGCTTTTTTAAGCGTTAGGATCCAACTTCAAAATAACAAAAAATCTGACTCAAAAAACCCAAAACATATGTTTTTTCAAATCATAAATAAACCATTAAGATGTTAAGCCATTAACCTGTTAAGCTGAAAAAAATAGAGCCTAAGTGTTGCTTGGGCTTGCAGATCGAGCATCTGCCTCGTGCTGTTTTATTGCACCAATCAGCCTATACTTAGAAAGCATTTGCAATGTTCAGACTTTGAAAAGCGTATTCCTCCATAATACTAATAATTGGGAGGTTGTTATAGGAAGATAAGGACCCTTTTAGATATAGAGAAGATGGGGGAGAAAATAGGGCAAAAAGTTCCATATCTGAGTGCAATTGGAGGCACTTATGTATCTTGTATACAGTATATGACCTGACATAACATCTTGTCATGAACTTGTTAGCTTGACATAGTGTAGAACCTACAAAGTGGCAATAGAATGGAATAAATTAATGTTATCTAATTTCGATACCTTTATGTAAGTATTAGTCTTGGTCTATCCAAGATTTGAATACGGTTGGTTATGGCAATGCTAGATACCCGTCGGAATCGCATATTGGTAAATCACAAACTTGATAACTTTTTTTCCTATGTGGCAGGACAACAATGTCTCCAAAGTTGTTTAATCAGACACTCGTATCCACATAGACAAACCACTCGAAAAAGGAGTCTATATCAAATATAGTAAAAAACAAATCCTAAATAAAAAATGAGTCCGTATCAAAATATTAATCGCAAAAATGCGCAGGACAACATCCTTATCTATCTATCTATTATACTATTAAAGTAGAGGAAAACGAAGGCAGCACGTTAGTCCACATCACCTAGATTATTTCAGCCGTTTGATCAACGGCGGGACCAAATTATAATGGCCTAGATCAATCAAAGAAATTCTCACATAAATCAAGAAAAAATAAAAGATCTATGCCGCTGATTTTTGTGGCCCCAGATTATAACGGCTTAGATTAAAAGCAAAATATTATAAATTCAGATTAAATACTAAAGATGATATAATATGATTATTTGAGCCATTCGATCAACGATGGGACCAAATTATAATGACCTAGATTAATCAAAGAAATTCTAACATAAATCAAGAAAAAATAAAAGATCTATGCGGCTTAGGGTGAAAGAAAATATTAGAAATTCAGATTAAATTCTAAAGCTGATATAATATATTAGAGATAACGGTAATGCTTATGACCGGGCGTCCGACGACGTCCAGGCATGAATCATGACACGGGCTGCTGGCCATGACACGGGCTCGGGTTGTTTCTAAGCCGTTATAATGGAGAACAAAGCCTCCAGACTCTATATCGAGGGGCTGCTGGCCATGACACGCTCTCGGGTCGTTCCTAAGCCATTAAAATGGACGACACAGCCTCTAGACTCTATATCGGGGGACTGCTGGCCATGACACGCCCTTGGGTCATTCCTAAGCCATTACAATGGACGACACAGCCTCCAGACTGTATATCGGTGGACTCCTTACAGTGACACACACTTGGGTCGGCCGTAAGCCGTTACAATGGACGACACATCCTCTAAACTCTATATCGGGGGACACTTGGCCGTGACACGCGCTCGGGACGGTCCTATGCAGTTAAAATGGACAACACAGCCTCCAGACTCTATATCGGGGGACTGCTGGGCATGACGCGCTCCGATCGTTCCTAAGCTGTTATAATGGACGACACAGCCTCTAGACTCTATATCGGGGGACTGCTGGGCATGACACGCGCTCGGGTCGTTTCTAAGACGTTATAATTGACGACGCAGCCTCCAGTCTCTATATCAGAGGGCTGCTAGGCTTGACACGCTCTCGGGTGAGTTCTCATGCCGTTAAAATGGACAACACAGCCTCCGGACTCTATATCGAGGGTCTGCTGGGCGTGACACATGCTTGGGTCAGTTCATAAGCCGTTGAAATGGACGACATAGCCTCCAGACTCTATATCGGGGGGTTGTTGGCCATGACACATCGACAGGGTCGTTCAACACAGCCTCCAGACTCTATATCGGGTGGCTGCTGGGCGCGACACGCACTCAGGTAGTTCCTAAGCCGTTGTAATGGACGACACAGCCTCCAAACTCTATATCGGGTGGCTGCTGCGCACTCGGGTCATTCCTATGCCGTTAAAATGGACGACACGGCCTCCAGACTCTATATCGGGGGCTGCTGTGGATGACACGCGCTCGGGTTGTTTCTAAGCCATTAAAATGGAGGGGACAACCTCCAGACTCTATCGGGGGGGTGCTGGAGATGGCATGCGCTCGGGTCATTCCTAAACCGTTATAATGGAGAACAAAGCCTCCAGACTCTATATCAGGGGGCTGCTGGGCATGACAAGCGCTCGAGTCGGTTCCTAAGCCATTATAATTGACGACACAGCCTCCAGACTCTATATCGGAGGGCTACTGGCCATGACACGTGCTCGGGTCGTTCCTAAGCCGTTAAAATGGACGACACAGCCTCCAGACTATATATCAGGGGACTGCTTGCCATGACACGCCCTCGGGTTAGTCCTAAGCCATTACAATGGACGACACAGCCTCCAGACTCTATATCAGGGGACTCCTTACCGTGACACACGCTCGGGTCGGCCGTAAGGCATTACAATGGATGACACAGCCTCTAGACTCTATATCGGGAAACCTGGCCGTGACACTTCTCGCAACGGTCCTAAGCAGTTAAAATGGACGACACAGCTTTTAGACTCTATATCGGTGGACTGCTGGGCATGACACGCGCTCGGGTCGTTCCAAAACTGTTATAATTGACGACACAGCTTCTAGACTCTATATTGGGGGGCTGCTGGGCATGACATGCGCTCGGGTCGTTCCTAAGCCGTTATAATTGACGACGCAACCTCCAGTCTCTATATCGGAGGGCTGTTGGCATGACACGTGCTCGGGTAGTTCCTAAACCGTTAAAATGGATGACACAGCCTCCAGACTCTATATCGGGGGGCTGCTGGGGATGACACGCGCTCGGGTCATTCCTTAGCCGTTAAAATGGATGACAGACTATAGGGGGGGGCTGGGCAGGACACGCACTCGGTTCCGTTCCTAAGTTGTTATAATGGGCAACACAGCCTCCTGACTCTATATCGGGGGACTGTTGGCCATGACACGCGCTCGGGTCGTTCCTAAGCCATTCAAATGGACAACACTACTCAGCATTTCGCCGTGGTTCGTCAAAGCCATCTCCTCGTGCACGTCTACTCTACTCCAACCTCTCTCCCACCTAAACCGAAGCCCGAATTAATGCGTCGTCATCACTCATATTCGTAGGGCCACTAATGTCGATCTTCTCACCCTATGAGCAGGCCGCCACCGTTTATGAGCAACGCAAATCATGCCTAGGCCATAAATGGCGGCGACCTGCTCGTGGGGTAAAAAATCGGCCTTGGTGGCCCTACGAATATGTGGTATGATGTCTTAATTCGGGCTTGGGTTTAGGTGGGAGAGAGGATGGAGTATAATAGACGTCCACGTGGAGATGGCTTTGACAGGGCACGGCGAAATGATGAGTAGACATGGAGTTGGATGAAAGGCCCTAGCTATTTGGAGGTGAGGATCGGTTCTGAAGGTATCTAGGGCATAGAGGATAACCCGATACAGCACTACACATACCTACATGGGATAGCACGCGTTAGCATGGAGCGACGTAAATAAATTGCAGCCCATAAACGGTGGCGGCCTGCTCGTGGGGTGAGAAGATCGGCCTTGGTGGCCCTACAAATATGCGGGATCACGCCGTTAATTCGAGCATGGTTTAGATGAGAGAGGATGGAGTAGAGTAGACGTGCACGTGGAGATGGCTTTGCTTTGGCACGGCGAAATGCTGAGTAGACATGGAGGTGGATGAAAGGCCATGTCTATTTGGAGGTGAGAGGATTGGCTCTGAAGGTCCCTATGCCATAGCTAGAGGATAACCCGATACAGCACTACACATACCAACACGGGATAGCACGGGCTGGCACAGAGCAACGAAAATAAAGCCCATCCCATAAACGACGGCAGCCTGCTCGTGGGGTGAGAAGATCGGCCTAGGTGGCCCTACGAATATGCGGGATGACGCCTTAATTCAGGCATGGGTTTAGGTGGGAGAGAGGATGGATAGAGTAGATGTGCATGTGGAGATGGCTTTGACGGGGCACGGCGAAATGCTAAGTAAACGTGGAGTTGGATGAAAGGCCCTGACTATTTTGAAGTGAGAGGATCGGCTCTAGAGGTCACTATGGCATTGAGGATAACCCGAATACACCACTGCACACACCAACACTGGATAGCACGGGCTACCACGGAGCAACACAAATAATCTCCATCACATAAACAGCGGCGGCCTGCTCGTGGGGTGAGAATATCGGCCTTGGTGGCTCTACGGATATGCGGGATGACTGCTTAATCCGGGCTTCGGTTTAGGTGGGATCGCCCTTTGCTTATTTGGCCCAAGCCCATTTTAGGGAAGGCGAAGAGTTTTCGCTCCCTTCTCACACAGCCAAAGCGTCACGCTCTTCTGCCAGGAAGCGTAACCGCACCCACTTCCGTCCCATCGCCATGATGGCTTTACTATGTTCAGAACGGATAGCGAGGCGCGCCCTTTGAACTTCTCCGTGTATAAAAAAGATCCAGATGCAGCGCATTGCTCCACATTCAACTTCCGAGTCTTTTTTCCTCCCCTTTTGGGCAAAACTCCAAGTCTCTTCTCCTCTTTCTCCCATCGCAACGGAAGATCAAGGGAGAGCGATGGATCCCTGGGAAGCCGCTTGCACCAAGGAGCACGCCCGCGTCACCGCCGTCATAGCCGATACGGCCGCCGAATGGCAGCTGTGGCGAAGGGAGCACATGGAGCAAACCGCTCGAAGAGCCATCAGGGTTCTGGTCCACGGTCATCCGCGACTTCTCCCAGCACGCACCCCTCTGAAGGATGCGCTGGTCTTCTCCATTCTTGATGTGAAGTGGCCAGAAGAGTAGTATTTCTCCTTTTTTTTCTTCTCCGTGAGCCAGCAACGAGCCCTAGGTCACTGTGCTGCGCCGCGGAAAAATATGTAATCCGGCCTAAGACCTTTTGGAAGCACTTTGAAGTCCCCTTATATTGATCTTCTTATCGTCTTGATCTTCTCATCGAATTTCCGTCTGCTACCGTCTTCATCCGGGTAGTCAAAACCACGCGTCTCCCTAACCGGCATCCAACACTTAAGCGAACCTCTCGGGAAAAGCCACTCAGCCATCCGAGTGGTCATCCGAGCTCCCTCAAAGAGGCCGCATTCCAGCGTCAGACAAAGCCCAGCCCGAAATGTGCAACAGGGCCCATTTAATGCTTTAGGAACAGTCAGCTCACCCCACCCATTTTTCGTGCCAGTCTTTTCGTCCTTTCCAGCGAACTCCGCCGCTAGGGTTATTCTCTTTTGCGTTCTCCGCCGCCACCGTCGCCGATCAGCAATGGGTCCTCCATCTCCCTCCACTCCGAAAGCAACCAAGAGCTCCAAGGAGTGGATGAAGTCCATCATGACTGACTGGAGGCTGCAGAGGCTTGTATCCGCCGGCGTGCTCCCCTCGAAAGAGCTAATCTCATGGCGCGCCGCCGCCGGTGAGTCTTCCCCCACCCCTCGATCCGACGAGGGGAGGTCTTTGAATCCTTCTTCCTCCGGGCTTCGGCCTTCCTTCCTCTTCCTTCTTTCGGGGGTTATTGCATTTCTACGGGATTGAAGTAACTCACCTTAACCCCCAATTCTATTTTCCAAATCGCGATCGTTATTCACATCTGCGAGGCGTATCTCGGGATCGTCCCCCATTTCGATCTCTTCAGATGCCTTTTTCTCCTCAAACCCTTTCCCAACAAGACTTCTCCCAGAGCCGTCGGTGGCGCTGGATTCCAGCTGTGGGAAGGGGTTAAAAAATTTTACTTTGATCTTCCTATGAGGACTTCGAACAAAGGTAGGCACTCCGAATGGTTTTACTGTGCCAATCTTCCCTCAGTTCTTCCTCCATTTTCTGGGGAATGTCCCACGGTTCGCGCCTCCTGGTCCTCTCTCCTCGCTGAAAGCGAAGGGAGCCAAGTCAAAGAACTGCTCCCTCTTCTCAGATGACATAAATCCATGGGGCTGACCGGCATTGGCGTAGTCTTGAACTACAGTGCCAGCTGTGTCTAGCCCATTAAAGAAAGGGTGCATCTCGGATACGAATACTCAGGACTCTAAGATGCCACTCGGGAAAACGAGGAACCAATCTCCCACATGGCTTTGATCAGCCGAGTGGCCGTACAGTTTGCCCCAGGCTTGATCATAGAAAACGAGAATTGTCCAAACGCGTACCGTCTGTCATATCCTCCTCCAGCGGTAAGCAGAGAATCCCCTTATCCCCTTGTTGTGGTCTAGGAAATTCTTTCATAATTGATCTGATTCGATCTTTGCACAGGGACGCGCCGCATACTTCTCCACGTATCCCGTTCCCGAAGCTCCCCGTCATAAGTAGGCACCGCTCAAGCATCCTGCAGAGGACTCGGCTGATGCCCCTCCAGCCAAGAAAGGCAAGGGAGTCGTCCTAAAGGACTCGGACGAGGATGACGGTGAAGATGATGTCCCGCTCCTGCGCCATCGTCGCCTAGCTCTGGAGCCTAGCCCAGCTCCCTCTAGGCGATCTCCAAGCCCTCAAACTCCTCCAACTGCCGGCCCAGAGGCCACACCAGAGAATAGAAGGCCTTCCAACTCCGTCTCGAGTGGTCAATCCACTTGGGTGGGAGCCAAATTTATTCCATCACGAAGGTTTCCCCTCACAACTTTATTCTTCATAGTTTGTAAAGAAAACCAAGGTCTCAAAATCTTCAAATACTTGTAGGAAACCTGTCATGGGCAACTTGCGAGGTAAACATAGCTCCAAGGCGTCGGCTCCCCTCCAAGATCTGACTCCCAAGCTGAACCTACTCCTGATGAGAGCCTAGCTCGGCGCGCAGCACCTCGACCTGCTTCCCCACCATCCCCTACTGCTCACCAATCCTCATCAGCGAAGGGTAAGATCCCGGCCCCGGCTCCAGAAAGCTCAGAGCTGAAAATCGAGGAGATCCCTCGCCCTGCCGCCAACTCCAACCCCCCACCCCTCCGAGTTAAATGGAGGAAAGTGATGGAAGGCTATGAGGTTGATGACGAGCAGGAGGCCAAGGAGTGGGAGATGCTACAGAACATATCAAAATTCAACGCCAACATACTTGAGGTAAAATCTCTTCATGTCTTGAATTCTCGTCTTGAGCAAAGAATGCAACTGATCTTCCCTCCTATCCCCACACAGCGCATGAGCAAGAGGTCCAAACAGAAGTCTCTCTACTTGCATAGGACTGTAGACCAGCTGAAGTCTCGTGACGAATTCGACAACACACTATACACGCTCAAGTCACGGTTTCATGGCGAGATCGAGGAGCTTCGAAGAGAAAACACTGAACTTCGACTCCGCCATGTAGAAGAAGCAAACACCATCCAAGGTGAGATCCACCGAACGGTGTCAAACCTGTGGTGATCATAGAACACTCTTTTAAAATCGATCCATCACGTGTGCCTTTGTATAAAGCTTTGAAGGAAAACCGGCAGGTGATGGAGACGAGGCAGAAGGCCATGGAGGGAGAAGTCTTCCTATCTAGCACTCAGGCCAATAGATTGGCCAAAGAGCTGGAGGGTAACTCTCTACCTCTGGCTCTTCCTGACTCAACCCCACTGGGGCCCGATTAATTTATGATATCCGACTAGTATTGCAGCTTATCAACAAAAAACCAAGGCCCAATTTCAGGTTTTTGACAAAAAAGTGAAGACCGCCGTCGAGCTTCGCGACCGCACCCTGAAAGCTGCGGCTCCTGTACTCCAATATCTCTATCCTGAATAAGAGCTGCCATCATATGCCGAGGTCCTTATGGTGCGACTTGAGGATACTCCTACGCAGATCAATGTCTTTGCGAGGGAGGTAGCTACGACTTGCGCCGGCCAAGCTTTGGCGAGGACGTAGTCGAACTATCTTTAATTTATCTGAGTATTTGATTTATCCTTTTTTCGTGCAACGTTCTGCCGACTAGTCCAGCCCCCGAGTGCTAGGAATAAGCACTTGGCCTTCTCTCTATACACGTACCGAGTGACTAAACGTTGTCTTTGACAAGTATGAGCGCCACTACTCAAGAATTTTTATAATACCCAAATTCGATCAACACATGTAAAGATAAAACAATTTCATTGATAAGATAGGGTGCGGTGACTCCGCACACTGTTTAGTGTAGCCCCCGAATTACTGCTTAGTCGTGTACGGCTGAGTAGCAAGTCAAACAGGAGACTAATTATATAGTACTTGAATACAAGATTTAAGAATAAAAACGACGTAGTTGCTCGATGTTCCAGGTATTAGGCACGTCTGATCCGTCTTCTCGCTTCAGCCAATAAGCCCCCGGGCGTGTCACTTCATCAATCACATAGCGGACTTCCCAAAATCGGGAGAGTTTGTGCTCGTGTTTCTGATTCCTTCGGAGCACCAAATCTCCTTTAGAGAACGCACGGCCCCGTACATTGCGCTGATGATAATGACGCAAGCCCTGCTGGTACTTAGCCAACTGGATAATCGCTGCTTCCTAGGTCTCCTCGAGCCTGTCGAGATCTTCCATTCTTCCTTCGTCCGACTGGTTGCGTCATAGTTGCGCACCCGTGGAGAGCGGAATTTCAATTCAGTCGGGAGGACCGCTTCCGAGCCGTAGACTAGGAAGAAGGGTGTCTGCCCGGTCGCTAGATTTGGGTTGTTCTAAGCCTCCAGAGGACCGAAGGCAACTCCTTGACCCAGCGCATGGCATACGAAGATCCTCGCTTTAAGTCCTTGTAGGATTAATCCATTAGCACGTTCAACCTGCCCATTGCTCCTTGGGTGAGCCACAGAGGCATAGCAGATTTTGATGCCTAACTCTTCGCCCCAATCTTGGAATTCGCTGCTCTTGAACTGAACACCATTATCAATGATGATGCGATTAGGCACGCCAAAACGTACGACGATATCCCAAAAGAACTCGCATGCCTTGGCGGCCATGATGTCAGCAACCGGCTTGGCTTCAATCCACTTTGTGAACTTGTCGATAGCGACGAAGAGGTGAGTGAAGCCACCTTGTGCTCGCTTGAGAGGCCCTACCATGTCCAGATTCCAGACGGCGAACGGCCAAGAGATCGGAATCGTCTATAAATCTTGAGCTGGCATATGAATTTGTCGTGCAAAAAATTGACAGCCCTCGCATCTGCGTACTATATCTTCCGCATCTGTTACAGTAGTCGGCCAGAAAAACCCCTGTCGATAAGCTTTCCCAACAAGGGAACTTGCCGCCGCATGATATCCGCACTCCCCCGAGTGGATGTCCCTCAATAGATCCCTGCCTTCTTGATCGGATATGCAACGCTTTAGTACTCCGGAACTGCTTTTTTGAAAAAGCTTGTCCCTGATTACCTTGTAGTTTTTGCTTCGGCGTGTAATGCACTCGGCGAGGCTGCGATCTTCCGGCAACTCATCATGGAGAAGATAATTTAAGTACGGCTGTGTCCACCCAGGGTTGATTGACAATACCTTCGACCCGTGCTGCTCGTCGTTCTGTTTTTCCGGCGGGGTTGGTGGCTTGATGGAAGGTTTGCGCAATTCCTCAACAAAAACACCGGTTGGGACTTGCGCCCGACTGGATCCCATCCTCGCCAGTTCATCTGCTGCTTCATTGTCTCGTCGGAGTACGTAAGTCAATTCCAGCCCATCGAATTTGTCCTCCAATTTCCGAACCTCTTGACAATATGCCGCCATGTTGTCGCCGATACAAGACCACTTCTTTTGAACTTGATTGACCACGAGTTGGGAATCCCCGCATACCATTAACCGCCGTGCCCAGCGTTATGGCAATGCGTAGCCCGTGGATGAGTGCCTCGTACTCAGCGGCGTTGTTACTGACAGGAAATAGGATCTGGATGACGTATCGTAGCTTCTTGCCAGTCAGAGACATGAGCAAAATCCCAGTCCCCGCGCCGCTGAGCATGAGGGAACTGTCAAAGTACATCGTCCAGTACTCGAGATTTTCCTTTGCTGCTGGGGTCTGGGTCTCTATCCACTCTGCGACGAAATCGGTGAGTGCTTGAGATTTAATAGCTAGCCGAGGCTTGAACTTTAGTTCAAAGGCTCCAAGCTCGACTGCCCATTTCGCAATTCTTCCGGTGACTTCCCGATTATGAAGTATATCTCGAAGTGGGAAGGAAGTGACCACCAAAATCTCGTGATCTTGGAAATAATGCTTAAGCTTCCGTGACCGGCATACAAAAGCTTTTGCATATGGGGGTACCTTATCTTAGAGTGGCCCAATAACTCGCTTCGAAGTAGACCGGGTGTTGTACCTTCTGGAGGGAGCCTTGCTCATCCCGTTCCACCACCAATGCGTTGCTGACAACATGAGTCATGGCGCCGATGTAGAGTAGGAGGGGCTCCTGGGGCATTGGCGAAACCAACACCGGTGGTGTAGTAAGTAATTTCTTAAAGTCTTCGAAAGCTTCTTGTACTTCCACCGTCCACTGAAATCCGTCTTGTCGGCGTAGGAGTTTGAAGAACGGCATGCCGCGCTCCCCAGTCGGGAAACGAATCGGCTGAGTGCCACGATGCATCCAGTGAGCTTCTGCACATCCTTCTGACTGGTCGGGGGCTTCATTTTCGTGATGGCGCTGACCTTTTCGGGGTTGGCATCGATCCCCCGGTGAGATACGATAAATCCGAGTAGTTTACCGGATGGAACCCCGAAAACGCACTTCTCGGGATTCAATTTCATCCGATATGCCTTAGGCTCTCGAATGTTTCGGTCAGGTCTGTTATGAGATCTATCTTAGTTTACGACGTCATCGACGTAGGCCTCCATGTTGCGGCCGAGCTGAGTGTGAAAACACCGCTGTATGGTGCGTTGATAGGTTGCAATAGCGTTTTTCAGTCCGAACGGCATTGTGATATAGCAGAAAGCACCAAAACGCGTAATAAACGTCTTGATGCAGTCCTCCTCCTTCAGACTAATCTGATGATAGCCTGAGTAAGCGTCCAGAAAGCTCAAGAGCTCGTACCCGGCGATGGAATCCACCACTTGGTCGATGCGGGGGAGCCCAAAAGGATCCTTGGGATAAGCTTTGTTGAGGTCGGTATAGTCGACGCACATTCGCCATGACTTGTTCTTCTTCTGCACCAAGACAGGATTCGCCAGCCACTCGGGATGATACACTTCTTTGATGAACCGTGCTGCCAGCAGCTTTGTGATCTCCTCCCAAATGGCATCCTTCCGATCTGGCGAAAATCTTCTCAAGCGTTGCTTGATTGGCCGCTCCTTTTTGTCGACGTGCAGAGAGTGCTCGATCACCTCCCTCGGAACACCAGGCATGTCCGAAGGCTTCCAAGCGAACACGTCCTGGTTTGCCCGGAGGAAAGTGACGAGCGCGTCTTCCTATTTGTTGTCGAGCCCTGTCCCGATCACGGCTGTCTTGGCCGAATCAGACGGGTCTAACAGTATCTTCTTCGTTTCTAAAGCTGCTTGGATGGAGGTCTTGGCCTGCTTCTTGGAGGGTACGTCTCCTTCCTCCCGAAGGGATGCAACTTCTTGCCGAATCTTTTCCATCTCGGTCAATGTGTCCAATGCCTGCGCCACCTCACAGCTTTCGCTGTCGCGGACTAGAGATTGTTTTATGTCGCCAGGGACGGTGATTACACCATTGGGACCCGGCGTCTTCATGACGAGGTAGGTGTAGTTAGGGACGGCCATGAAATTGGCGATCCCTGGCCTTTCCAAGATGGCATGATATGCCGTCTCGAAATCAGCCACTTCGAAGCTAAGACTCTCGGTCTGATAGTTGTCTTTGGTTCCTAACGTGACAGGCAGCGAAACCTCCATCCATTCACAAGGATAAGAATATAACATTAAACCACTAAGCCATATATTATCCAACCAATATTTGTTTAACATATATTTGCCTCTTTCACCGGAGTTGAAAAGACAATATGTTGATGCCAATCTCAAGCTAGAACCTACACGTGCAACAAACCACATTCATGACCATATTGCAACACCACTAAGCATCAAGAAAGATCAAACACTAACCATTTAGTCTTAACTCTTTCCATATCATATTTCATCTAGGTTACCAATTCATGGATTACTCAACATCAAATAATATTAAGCCTTAACCAATTATTCTCTGGGTATTTTTAAACACCTAAGTTCAACTCTTTGATTCCCATAATACTTATCTTTCCCAATTGTTATCTAGATGAATAGTTAGCTACACCAATTTCTATTAGTGCAGAAGAAATTCCAGCTGCAGTCAAAACAGGACACAAGCACGAAAATCATCATATCTCCTAAACCACTCATCCAAATTACGCATTCATGGACTCTATGGAAAGCTAGAAACATAGCCTAAATTTTTTTCATAAGGCCGTGCTCAGATTCTCGACATAAATATCACAAATTTAACTCGCAAGCCACTGCACAAACATCACGTAACTAAACTCTAAGCATTTAGTTGATTAGTCCCCAAAATCTACCATCACAGGTCTCAAATCAAATGATTCATCATACCTATGCAAGAATAGTAAAGGAAATCGCATCAATCCGTTACCCAAGAGTAGATCGGAGAAGATCAAGCAAAACCCTAGCTTCCTCTCCAATAGCCAACCTCCCTTCTTCCTTTTCCTCCTTTCCTCTTCCCATCGTAGCCCCTTTCTTCCTCCTCTACACCACCTCCTGCCACCCCATTTCCCCCATGGGCAGCCACAGCTAGGGAAGAGCAGGGCAGCGGGCGGCAGCATCCAGCAACGACCTCTCGGCAACGAAGACGCGACGACGGCAACTCCGGCTGAGCGGCCCCCAGCGATGGCGGTAGGTACAGGCGACGATGGTGCCGAACGACGGTGGTTGCACGGCGCGGCGGCAACGGTTGCATGACAGCGGGGTGCAGGGCGTGAGGGGGCAAGGCACTGGTTTCCCTAGCCATGCCCTATGTTGGCACGAACTGGGCCAGGCTGGGCCTTAGGGCGTAATAACTTCGTATAGCATACATTATAAATTCGTCCTCGAATTCTAACTCACTTCTACACTATAACAATTTTAATAAAACTATACGAATACCAAAGCGAATATCTCTAGGTACTTTTTGCGCATAAGGGACTCCGATTCCCAAGTCGCCTCACGTTCAGTCTTGTTTGTCGAGAGTGCCCGTTTTATTGGGTTAGGTCTCTAGAGTGTGGTCTTTCTCAAAAGTCAAGGGCTTTGGTGGTATTTGATGTTGTAGATCTCATAAATAGGATACATAGAACACATCGTGTACCCCACACACAGATTTTGGGAGATTTAAGCGATTCATTGACTTACCAATACATGCAACTATCAAATACCATTCCACATACATCGGGCTCAACTTTACTCGGGTACCAAAGTGAATACCACTCTTGGTAGGAGAAATCCCCAACAAAACTATTCGCCCACTTAGAACTCTAGGTCTCTTCTAACATTAACGTAGCTCTTCCGCCAGCTCTTGGTGACTAGTAGATTCTAGCAAATCTCTGCCACTCGACTCTTTCACCTACTATGGGTGGCTCGTAGATTCTGAAGAATCTCTACCACTTGATCAACGATTTGTTGGACCCAATCTAAACCCAAGACCGCATTCTCACCACTGCATCCTAACACAATGGAAATCTACACCTCTGTCCAAGAAGAACACCAAGAGTTGCTATTTGATTGACAATATGGTAGCTAATATTATAAGAAATTATAGTAAGTGCCAAGTGATCCTCTAGAGATGAATGGTGCACTCTGACTATCCATTCTTTTATGGGTGAAATGCAATACTTTAAGCAAAGTTATGCACCCAAGGCCTTCTAAAGGCCCCACTAAAACTTAGAACCAAACTTAACATCTCTATCTCAAACCCAAATCTCAATACGTCCTGCTTTCACTCAAAAACGCGGTACAAGGGATACAATGGGCCTCCCGCAAAATTTCATTAAAAAAACCTTAAACCGCAACGCCTAGCATCAACAAGAGTGAAATCTCTAACCCTCAATGGACTACTTCCTTATCTGTTGAAGTATTCTATCATGCTATACTTCTCTCACCCACCCAAGCATTGCTTAATCTAGAAGTAACTTAATCTCAACTTGGCAACACCCACATAGCTATAGGAAATCCTCATCCGGTCATGACCAGAAACTAGACAACATAGAGTAGGAGGCATCACATTACAACGGAGGACAGCAAACCAACATTTGCCTTGCCATGATGATGCCATAGTCATATACCAATGATCAAGTCTAACAATCTCCTTCCTTTAAAATTAGATTCCTTTGGGCGAAGACATATTTCAAACCCTTGTGATATGAGAAGGTATCACAAAGCTCTCCATACAAATGGAGCCCCCAAATCTTTAAGACCAAAATCCTCAATGGCGAACTCTAACTCACGAGTTGGATAATTATGTATCCTGTTTCCTCAATTTCCTAAAAACAAAAGCAATCACCTTTTCTCGCATAAAAGCACCACCTATGCACGGTATGCAATAAGATAAACCATGGACCACATTCCTATCTACAAAAGGATGGGAATAGAAACAATCAACATGCACAAAACTATGCTCTGAATCATATCTCCTATTAAATTATGCACCTTCATGGGTCATTCAAAACATTAACTTAGTAACGACAGTGGAATCCTTCGAAAACCCGGTAATAACTGGCCAAGTCCAAGTACCCCTTTACTTTACAATGGACGGTTGCATCCATTCAACCACCATAGAAACCTCACATGGAAGGGACCTTCTAGATTTTAAGCACAAGGCTCAAGCACTGCTCCTGTTTGTCATTGGTCTTGGAATAAATAAGGATATCAATGACGGACACCACAACCAGTTCCCAATACTTGTACAAAATGTTATCATTGTCTCCATAAAAAAAGAAGAGAATTTGTTAATCCAAAATACAATTTCAAACACATAATAACCATATTTTATGGAGAAAATTTCCTTTTGATATCCTAAATTCCTAATCATGCACATTAATAAGATTGTACCAAGGCCGCAAATCGATTTTTTGAAAATACCTTAACACCCTTTGATTGATCAAACCAATCCTGAAAGTATAGCAACAAATATTTAATTCTTAATGATTACTTAACTGAGAGCACGATAATCAACACCCTCCATTTACCAACTTTCTTCCCATGAAAAGGATAGGAGCTCTCCTAGGATACACTATGCTGAATTAACCATCTCGACCACAAATCATTCGGCTACCCCTTTTAACTATCCCCGAAATGAACGAGCTAACCGAGGAACTAATTTCCCACCACCTATTTCACAATAGGAGCAACCCAACATTTTCTACAATCCCACAAAGCTCAAGATTATCCCCTAACCGGCCAAAACGGCCATCTTAAAAAAAGGCTTGCTCCCAAAACAATTATGCTAGCACCTTTAACAATACAATGGTGTAACATAAAAATCAGTCATAGGTTGTACTGAAATATAAAACACCATAAAAAATGTCACCACTTCCATTACAAAAGGTCTACAACATGCCCCAACCAGCAGGATCAAGAAGCCATTCCCATAAGACTAATAATCATTATCACTTATATCAAACTTATCGAACAGTCAGTCAAAAATTCAAGCAAACTTGTGCCAAAATAATAGCACCCAAAAAAAATGCTAAATACAACAACCTCTAATCACACACTCCCAATACTCTCCTTGCTAGAAATTCCACCAAGAACTTTCAAAAGAGAACATAAAATTACAAAACACCATAATAACTAGAGCGGGTAGTGCCAACAACTATCATGGTTGATCAGGCCATTAGTTGCGCGCACTACTCACCCAATACGAGAGCTAACTCAAGTTCATTCACAAAATTGAAGACCAGGATACACGGGCACGAACAAAAGTTCAAGGTCGACCCCCATATAGCCCGTCCAAAAAACCACCGAAGAGCATGACACAAACCATTGATGCCGCTGAATAAAAGTATCATAACACCAAATGGAAGAGTCACACAAACTTGCACTAGTTGTAAAGAAGCTTCAGAGGAGAACACAATATCAGTCTCAATATCTAGGTAACCGACTTCGGTACCTTCCATTCCAAAATTTCACTGACCTTGGACGGATCTACAGACACTCCATCTTTAGAGATGACTTGTCCAAGAAATGCTACCTATTTGACCCACAAGTCATACTTTGAATACTTAGCATACAACTGGTCCTCTCTCAACTTCTCCAACATATAAGTCTCAAGTGCTCGGCATGCTCTTCCTCATTTTTAGAATAAATGAGTATATCATCAATGAATACCACAACAAATTTGTCTAAATACTCCATCAAAACCTTGTTCATGAGCATCATAAAATGTGCCGGTGCATTAGTGTGTCCAAACGACATCACAGTATACTCAAATAGTCCATAACGGGTAGTGAACGCCGCCTTTGGTATATCCTCTGATCTCAACTTGATTTGATGGTAACCTGACCTCAAATCGATTTTGGAAAGCACCTTTACTCTTTTCAATTGATCAAACAAATCATCCACTAGAGGCAATAGATACTTATTCTTGATGGTCACTTCATTTAACTTCCGGTAGTCCACACATATCCTTAGGGTCTTCTCACGCTTCTTCTCCACAAATAACACTGGCGATCCCCATGGAGAAACACTTCGTCTAATGAAACCTTTATTTTTCAAATTTTCAAGCTGCGTCTTCATCTCTGCAAGCTCCTTAGAATTCATACGATACGACCATTGAGAAATAGGCTCCATACATGGATAAAAGTCGATACTGAATTCTACCTTCCGATCCGATGGTTAGGTAAATCTTCAGAAAAAACATCCATATATTCATTCATTATCGGAGTTTCCTCCAAAGGCAGACGATCTTCTCCGTCCCCTTGCGTCATCTTCAGGTGATGCAACATGACAACCGGGCTTTCTTTATGCAAAGATTCATACTTGATGTTTTATCCATTTAAAGTAGTAAAGGCTACTGATCTATCAGCACAATCAATTCTTCCCTTATACTTGTTCAACCAGTCCATTTCCAAAATCACTTGAATGCCTTTAGAATCTATCATAATCAACTTAGTCAGAAACTTATAACTTATAATGTCTAGATCCACATCCGGACATCCCACATTTGCGTTCATAGCCCCTCCAGGTGATTGAATAAGCAAAGATTGCCTAAGTGGTACTACCCTCCAACCATTATCAACTACAACCTCATTTTTTTCTTATATCTATCTATCTATCTATCTATCTATCTATTATCTTCTATCTATCTATCTATCTATCTATCTATCTATCTATCTATCTATCTATCTATTATATTATTAAAGTAGAGGAAAACGGAGCCACCATATTAGTCTACATCACCCAGATTATCAGATGTTCAATCAACGGTGCGACCAAATTATAAATGCCTAGACCAATCAAAGAAATTCTCACATAAATCAAGAAAAAAAAAAGAGAAAAGATCTATGCCGCTGTTTTTTGTGGGGCCGGATTATAACGGCTCTAGCCGCGCAAACGCGCGCGCCACCTCGCTCATGTATATATGTAAATAAGGATTATCAATTCCAAATAGGTTTGAGTAGTTTAATGTAATTTTATATAGTTGCATAAGGCAGATTCGCGTAGTTTCATTGTATTGTTTCATACACATAATTTCATATAGTTTTAAAATATTTCATATAGTTTCATACGTCATCACGACATCTGCTAACGTCGTCGTTTTATTACTATGTATATTTGCCTTCATCCATTGAGAAGTTGCAATATGGTCATCCATTTCGTAGCATTCCTCGTAGATAAATGATCATACATGTTTGGGTAAGTAAAGATACATCGGCCTATCGAGTTCTAATGTTCTATACCATGCTTCAATCGGTTAATACTACTAATTAACTATGCCAGGTTAAGTCGACAGAGGTATCAGAGCTGCACTGCACAACGGCAAGAATTGAGCAGGACGAACCGGCGCGCATGCACCGGTAGACTTTAAAAGTTCGGCATCCCCGAGGAGGAGGAAGCCACAAGAAGAAGAAGAGAAGAAAAGAAGAAGCTGAAGCTGAGTTGATGGGTAGCCAGCTGCAGGAAGCTTCAAAGGTTGGACGAAGCAGCTAGCGGGGAAAGACGACGATCGAGCCGAGATCTAGTTCGATCGATCGATGTGATTTCAACGATCCAACTGGCCGCTAGCTTGGAGGCGTGCATCATGTCATTGAGGATAAAGCCGTGACATGGATACAGATGACCAGGGTGCGGCATGTTTTGCTGTGCACAGACGTGGTGTGCGGTGGTGGGCTAGGAAGCCTGCTCGAGGGCTCAAAGATTGGATCTGGAGTTGAAGAGTTCTTCAGAGATTTTTTTCGACGGTTTTTTCGACGAACGGTTTGCTTTTCAGTGGCTACAAGACGTACGATTGCGGCCATGCCAGGTGCGATCGGAAACCGTGGGCCTAGGAGCTGAAGCTGTAGAGACAGACTGGGCTCGGTGTGGCCATGCGGCGGCGGCGGACGGGAGTTTAGGAGGCAGGACGGGCATGCATGCATGTATATACTAACTCTACATACCCCGCACCTGTCCTCCAAGCTGAGCAAGGCCACGTCACTTTTTTGTTTCGCTGGGCCACGTCACTCTGAAAAGCACATCCGTCGGATTCTCATCGGGTGGTTCAGCTTAGGCGGTCGATTCATGTGGGCAGGCTTCGTCCACGTCGCCCCTCCTTGCCTTATTTCCTCGCAGCCTCGCAGACCCCGCTTCCATAGTCCACACCCTTTCGCTGCTACCGTCGCCCCCATTGACATACCGACGCTGCGCCCTGCTCCTCTGCTACCTGCTGCTTTTGCCGCCGCCGCCGCCGGGGAGAGCGGGTTCGGCGACGGCGGGCCCTCCGGAGCGAGCGTACAGCGCGGCAGGCGCAGGCGCTAGGCGAGCAAAAAAACGCGGTGGCGCGCGCGAGGGAACGCGGCAGCGCGCGGACGGGGGAAAAAATGGATACGCGGCGCGGGAAAAAAGCGCAGGACGGAGGAGCCGGCGGGGATCGAACCCGCGTCTCCCACGCGAAATTCGCCTGGGCTAACCAATCGGCCGAAACCACCGCGTGCCTACTAACCGTGCGGCGGAAATCTTTTTATACGTTGAAGCGAAACCAACGGGCTGGATCTCGCCGGCTCGCACGATCCAACGGCTGCCGCGGCGCCGGCCGGCCAGGCGAGCCACGTGGCCCGCGCGGGGCAGCGGCTGCGAGCCTCTCGGCTTTGTACTATTTACTAGATGTGTTTGCGCGCCCGTGGCGCGCCGGCAAAATAAAATGCACGAAATCTAGATTGTGTGATAGATGTTCTAAGATTTATGCTGAGGACGCCTGTGAATCAGATCGGAAGACGGGTGTATTTGTTGTCTCGTTAAGCTTAGCAAGTGCAACAGCTATTCGGTATGACCGAAATTTGTTTGCTGTCCGTCGATGGCGCTGACGTTGTTGAACATAAAGCAGTAAAGATTTGGCAAGGGAGGAAATACTTAGCGAGCTATTTCAGGGTAGACAGGCTGATTGTTCCATGCTTGTTTTTTACATGCAGACGACAGATAGGCTTACTGGAGATACAGAGGTGGTAAGAGTAGTGCAGAGCTGTGCTTACACCAAAAGTACGTAAACAGGTGAATGGTGCAGTGAGGAACGTAGTGTACAAAAAAGCGTTCGGTGTTCAGGTTGGTCGTGCATCAGCCAGCATAGGAGGCATGGTTAGTCATATAGCTTTCTCCTCACTGGCAGCGACGCACCGCTGATCGTCGCATCATCTTTGCTGTGTCATGAGATAAATTGGTTTAGTGTGGAGTGGAATGAAGAGTAGTAACGATGCCTGAAGATGGTGAGTCATGTGCCTTACGTGGAGGAAGGAATATTTTGCTTGGAGTGCTCTGGTTGATCATCAAGACGTATGTGAGGAGCCTCGTGCTGCACATCATTGTTTAGCGCAACGTAGTAGGTAATGCGGTAATTGAGGTAAGCTAAAATTTGTATGGGAAAAAAACTTGCCTCGTTAGGCGGTGTAGCAGCAGTTGCTGATCCAGAAGGGCGGGCAACGTGGGGAACAAAAGAATGTTTGGAGACCGGACCGGTTGGAGCAGCTCTGGAGTGCTGGGGTGCGTTGCTGGATAGGGTCACGCCTTGCTCTAATGGGCAGCATTACCATTGCTTTTGAGTACTCGTACTTTGCAAGGTCGGTTTTTTCGTAGAGGAGCCGTGCATGCGGCACAGAAGTAAAAATGGCTAGAATGGGCAACATAAAAGAGAGCTTCAAGCATGTATGGTGTACATTACCTTGGCAACGGGCGTAGACGGATAGAATGATGCTCGGCGAGAACAGCTCGCCTAGCTGCCCGGTTTGCAGCGCATCAACGACGTCCAGCAACTTCCTGACGCAATGACCCTGATGGTATAGGCGCATCTATAACGAAGCATCATTAAAAGGGCAACAGCGGAGGAGCTGGCAAGCAAAAAACAGAGGAAGAGTTAACACAAAGAGCGCACCACCAAAAGCAGACGGTGGCATGGAGCGAACCTCGGCTCCAACAGAAGACAGAGACGGAAGAGGACCGCTGCGCCGACCACGCAGACGCGACTGCAGCAATAGATAACGCCTCCTCGCACGGTTGGACGCACAAACCCGACGACGCCAAAGGACCCAATCCACCACCGGCCCTAATACATAAGCAGGTTAAGAGGAAGGCAGGCAATCAGGACAGGGGAAATAGAAGAGCAGAACGAAAGAAATGAGCATGCACAGCACAGCGAGGCAGAGACAAAGCAAAGAGAATCGAAGAACACGCAGAACGAACCAACACGCTGCAAAGGGGCCTGATAGGAAGAGCCAGGCGAAGACTCCGAAGAAGCCATCGGCGGCAAGACAGATGCGGAGCGGTAGCGACAATAGGACCGGCTACAGGGACGACGACGAAAACGATGGGAGCAAAACGTAAAGCGAACCAAACCAAAGCCACGCAGGCCAAAAAAAAGGACAGATGGCAGCACGCAGTAAGCGAGGACAGAAACAGACAGAGCGGCGAACGCGAGGGAATAAACACCAGCGCAGCAAACGGAGTACACGAACAGCAACGAACCAAACGAATAACAGGCCGCGCCGCGCCACTCAATCAGAGACGGGCTGCGCGGCCCACGAAAAGCAGGATAGAAGGCCGAACGCGTGGCTGTCGCGCACCGACGCCGGGGTGCGCGCAGACCTGGTGCAACGAAAAAGCGGTAAAAAAACGCCGGATGCGGGATTCGAACCGCGGTCAGCGGAGCGGGAGTTGGCTGAGCTAACCAAGAGGGCAAACGCGCGTGCCTGCCTTTTGCGCCGTAAAAAGTATTTTATAGATTAAGCCAGAACCAACGGGCGGATTTGCTCGGGCCGCGCAATCGTCTAGTAATTGTATGTGCACTAGCCGTGAAAGAGCGCCCATGGCGCGCGCGAGGCCGCCAAAATTCGCTGGCGCGGGAAGCCCAGCCGGGAGCGACCTGCGCGGGAGTGCTACGCGCGAGGTCTGCGCGTGGGGAGAGGCACGTGGCGACGGGGCGCTACGCTGGCTGCGCGTGAGGGCTGCGCGTTGCTCGCGGGGAGAGCCACGTGGCGCCGGCACGATGCGAGTTCTCGCGTTTGTAATATTTACTAGAGGTAAAAGCGCGCTTCGCGCGCTGGGTCAGACGTCGATGCTAATTGTTGCATTGTGTTGACGCTCTAAAATTTAAAGTATACAAACACATATTTATACACAAGGAGTCATATCCTAACATAAAAGAGTAGCTCTAAGTCATAAGATTGCTTCAGATTAGACAAAAAATTCCTTTCAAAAAAAGGGATTGCATCTTGCTCTTCACCAAAATATCCATATCCTAGACCAGTTTTTTGGAGTCATATTGTGCATCATTATAATAAAGCAATAATTGGTGGTGAATGAAATAAACAATGGAACCAACTACTAATAAAATAAACAACATGGTCAATCAATTTTTTTGAAATAGAGCTACCTTATGCGTGCTCTCGTTGTAGGCTATGTAGCAAATACAAAGGCAGCAAAGAAGACATGACCTTTTTTAGCGGCTCCGTACCTGATCATAGAAAAGTAAAGTACTGAGTCATGATGACCAGTAAATGTAGCATCAACTGAGATAGTTCCATTATTGGACTCCACAACTACAGTACAAAAAAGACCACTAATAGATTCAGCGCTGATTAACTGAAATTCAAAAATAGTAAGGCAATCAGACTAAGCTAGGCACTACCAAAGATGCTACTAAAAGAGAGTGAATATTAGGGTACAAATACATCTAAGCGACAATCTGACTACCTTTTGGTCTTTGCCCTACATAGGTTCAGATAAGCATAGCTATGTGTTTGTAAGTCTCATTGCCCTTGAATAGAATGAACCAAGCAGATAGAATCTACTTATTTTTCAGAGACAGAAAACATCATGGGCCTTAAAGCGAGAGACAGGGATAACAGACAAAGCCTTTCAATTTCCTTATTAGAGGTGAGTAAAAATGATGATTTGTCGAGTTTTTAAAGCTGCAGCTATAATATGAACTGAAATTGCAAACCACAATGGATGCAGACCAATATTCTAGCAAACAATCAAAACTGAATGTAGTCACATAAGGACGTTGAAAACAATGGATGTATATCAATGTTTTAGTAGCTAATCAAAGGTGAACATACAGCTGTATAGTCACACCAAAAAACTGGGGAGAAAATAAGGTACGATGGAATAATGTGAATTTCATCATACAAATTACTAAATCTCTTTGCGAACTGCATCTTTTAGGAGCTAAAAAGAGAATGCTATGATCTAAAATCTGGTTTAGACATAGCCAAACTAATGCTATGGAAAGGACAAATGCACAACCATTCACCTAGAGACACCTGAAATGAATAGAAACAATTGAATGGCAAGGTAGGAGCTCCACCAATTGTTCATAAGCTAAGAGTTGCTGTATACAGAAGAAATTGATCCAATTGGTTGGACCATCCAGCCATGTGTGCATCTATAAGCAAGAACAAAATCATATGAGAAATTAAGACCAAACTGAAAATTGGCAATCAACCGACTATCGCAGGAAATGGCAGGGCAAAATTTCTTTTTGACATAGAGAAATATATGGTACAAAAAGAAATCTATGCTTCCTACTGCAGCTATTAACTTATTTGTTCATACCTCATCTGTTCATCTGAATAGATGAAAGAACAACCTGATCAGTGAATAAGGATGCAATCGAACATGGTAGCTATTAAGTACCAAAGCACTTTGGTTTAGCAAAGAGAAATAAACTTGGTAGAGAGTTGATGCAGCACATCTGTACAACAGAGCCATCTTAGATGAATGGGAAAAAGGTACGGGACTACAAATAAACATAACAAGCAAAGAATACCATCCTTGAAAACGGAGCACTCCTTTACCTCCAGCAACCAACAAATTACCAACAAAATCCATCATTAATCATTCGGCGCAGCACCAGATAGAGGAGCGGGGCGGCGAGAGGCCGGGCAAGAGATGCGTCGCCGCCGGCTGGTAGAGAGGGCGGCGGAGATGGTGCCGACGACCGGGGGATAGAACGGCGGCGGCTAGGAGAGAGAGCCGTTGCGGCGGCTACCAACAGATGGGAGGAGGCGGATGCGGACCTGGCGTGACGATGGGGGAAGCCAGAGGCTAGAGGCGGGGCGACGGGGAGAGCCAGAGGATGGAGCCTGGAGGAGGAGGCGCGACCGGAAGGAGCACCGGGGCGGACGGCGGCGCCGGCCTGGAGAAGGAATCGAAGCGCGCCGATGCAAAAGGAAAAAAGGCAGCGCGAGGGTTTGCGGTGTAAGGGAGGAGGCTATCCCGCGAACGCAGGTGGGGGCAGGGCGACGTGGCCAGACTAAGCCCACGGAAGCGGCCGCTTCTCTCAAAACGTGCGATGAGCATCGGACAGTTGACGTGTTTTTGGGTGACGTGGCCACCGGAGGAGGCTGAAAGTAGCGTGGATACGCTCAGATCGCAGGACTGGCACGGCGTATGAAGTATAAGTATATATTATTGATGTGCGTGTGCATGGCTTTGCATGTGTGTGCATGTGTATGCATGGCGGTGAGCTGGCCGTGTAGTGCACGCTGCCTTGCATGCAGGGGGCGCAGGAGCATGCAACCCATGAACCCAAGAGGCAAGCCAAGCACGACCGGCTACGAAGACTCGCGGACTCACTAGACCTAAGTGCGGCACGATCGGTGCGAGCAGGCCCGTGCAGGGCGCATGCGTACCTGGCGTAGGCTGGGACGGTCGCGAACCAGGCAACAGGGACGTGGTGTAACGGCCTAGTTGGGTTCGGCAGAGCCACGTGACGCTGGCAGTAGGCCGAGCCGTGGGGTGCACGCGGGAGGCCAATTTGAAGACGGGGAACAGTGTCGGATCAGACCAAAATTGGAAGAAAATTTAGGAGGTGGAGGTGGAGCCCGGATTTGAGGTGGATTAGAAGTCTAAAAAGATTAGAATTCACCTGTAAGGGGGTTCTCCTCACCACTATAAAAAGGGGTCCAAGGAGGGGCCAAACCCAACAATCCAAAGCAATCAACGGTGGTTTTGAGCGCAGATTTCGAAGGAGTTTTTATGGCGTGAGATTTCGAAGGAGAGAGGCGTTCTTGGAGGGTTGTTGGTGATCTGTTCAAGATGGCGAACGGGTCAGGTGGCGATATATCCATCGACAAGCAACTGGCGTTGGTAGTATCGCAGGTCGGCAGGATGAAACCGGCACATACAAATTTAAGGTATGGTGAGGTATGACGGTACAGGAAACTTCAGTTTATGGCATGCGAGGGTTCGGGATCTCCTGGTGCAGCAGGGGATTGTGGTGGCTCTCAAGACGAATAAATAGGAGAAGGTGGAGGCCGGTGATTGGGAGGAGATGCGGTTGCAGGCAGCGGCAACCATACGCCTTTGTCTCTCAGATCAAATCATGTATCATGTCATGAAGTTGTCATCACTAAAGAAAATTTGGGACAAGCAAGCTGTTGTATGAGCTGAAGATGTAGGAGGGGTCGGATCTGCAAGCACACATTGATATTTTCAACAGGTATGTCACGGATCTATCACATCTGGAGATGATAATCGCTGATGAAGACAACGCAATTATTCTTCTTTGTTCATTGCCTCCATCCTTTGAGCATTTGGTCAAGACGCTGACATATGGCAAGGATAGTATCAAGACTGAAGATATTACTGCGGCGCTTACGTCTCATCAATTGAGAAAGAATAACAATGCAGTGGAAAAATCTCGTTCTGTTGCTTTGCTAGTCTTAGATGATCAAGGCGGTAATGGGACCGGAAAGAAGAACAAGAAAAATAACAGGATGGTGCGGTGTTTCAGATGCAATGAGTGGGGGCACATGAAGAAGGACTGTCTAGATCTACAAAAGGGAGCAGACGCTAATATGGCGATAGGCTCATGTGACTCTAGAGGCAACAGTGATGAGGTTCTTCTATTAGAAGGGGCTTTTGTTGCAGGTGGAGCTAGTAAGCGTGTTTTTGCAGGGTCGGCGTCATTTGTTCTAAAAGACGGCAAGTTTGAGGACTCATCGAGCGGCCCGTTGTAGGCTGCAAAAAAGGAAGGAAGCAACCAGAGTCCGGGTGCACGGGTTCGTGCAACACGCCGGAACGACTTCAAGGTGGAGATCATATTCTCCAAGGTGTAGTTTGTTAGGAATTGTGTCGAATATATGTACGAGTAGGTTACATGGACTCTGTGTTGTAATAGGCAGGATTGGTTTAGAGTTAGAGTCGGACTCTAGCCGGGCCTCCACTATATAAAGGGAGGCAGCCTTGGTGTAATCAAGATAACAACTTCATAATAGTAATATAGGCATGAGGAGATCAACGGCCGGCGTGTGGTCGTGGCATGTGCAGCCGGTATGCTACAATATTATGGATTGGGAAGGAGCGCCCATAGTCAGAGCCCCGTAGATATAGTCAAAAGCCGAACTGCGTTACCAAACATCATGTTTCCTGATATCGTTCGTGATCTTGCATCGGCGCATATCCTAACATGCTCATGCCGATGTCGACACATAGTACTGCGTGCATGATGAGAACGATCGCCACTTGTTTTTTTTAGCTAAGGTGTGTGCTCCCCCATGATTTCTTCCCATTAATTGTGAGCATCAATCTAATCCAATCTGATTAGCAGCTACTGGATAATTTCTTGTTGGTAACCAACTAATCTAGCTAGCTGCCTTGCTCTGACAACGCACGGCCAACGCGCTAGAATCAAGTTCGATTCCCCTGTCACGTACATTGCTAGTCCATATATACGTACATGCATGCATGATTGGTTGCATCAATGCATGCAAAGCTCTTCTCCCCAGTCCCAGTAGCATTAATTTGACTACTGCGAGATGCCATCTGTTCCTGCAACCACCTGCACATACAAGCTAGCAAAATTCAGTACGTGTCGATGCTTCCGTGTGTTGGATGATGCTTCGAGTCTGCAAACTATAGCCTGCCTCAGCTGTCCTTGATCTGAATATTGCTGTGGATGCATGCACTGTGACTGTTGATGTCGCCCACAGAAAATTCCTTGGATTCCAGACGGTCTCCTGCACATATGTTCATGCATATGAGGCGATTCTGGGAGCTGCACCGACTGGAGCCAGCGTTACACGGTGTTTAAGCTGATGCGACTCGTCTTGTTCGATGCAGTACTACGTACATCGCATCTTGGTTTCCCACAGTCAGTGCATAGGTTCCTGCTCAGTTTGTCTATGGGAAGTGGGAACGATTCCATGTGTTGCAATAACCTCCTACATCACAAGCATTAACTATTGAATTTGCATTTCTGATAGCTGCGTACGTGGAGCTGGTACGTACTCCTGTAACTCCTTGGTGTCACAAAAAGTTAACGTATTACACGTCGTAAGTCAAAGTTTCGAAACATTAATACTTTAAAAAATCTTTCAGAGTATTTGGATTGAATATAAAAGATTCATACATATAGATTTGTCAAGCAAATATTACATTTTTATAAATTTATAACTAAATTGCAATGTTAATTAGTGGTCAAAATTGCATTTTGAAGATTTTGTCAATATCTAAACCGTAACGCTAAGTATTCATGTTATGAAGAGAGTAATTGATCTCATCAAATTTATCGTTTTTGTGCGATTCACAGTTCGCTGGCCATGCATGTGTCCGTTTAGTTGATGACTAATTTTTCCACAACTTTACTACCACTAGAGTTCTTAACTAAGTGTGCATTCTGTGACGAGAAAATTGGGCGTTACAGATTACACAAACTTTAACAAAAAAAAAAAAAGTTGACCTATACGGGATAAGAGGGCTAAAAGGGCATCAACAACCCAGTCCTAACTTAGATGTCCCAGGATTATTTAGTCACTATTCATCTACCTCTATTTTATTTGCTATAGTTCTAGGACGGCCTAAGTTAGGTCCCTATTGGTCATGCCCTAAGAAAAATAGGCAATTGTTTTTCTCTTAGTGACATCTCTCCTATTTTGTCATCTCAAATGTTAGATTATTGCTCTATATACATATGAAAATTTACCCTTTTTGTTTAAGCTGTATAAACATATCAAAAAATCATTATGTTATCGGCTTTGCAATAGTTTTAATCTATATGTTTTTACGAAAGTTTTGTATTCCATTTACACTTAAAAATAACAAAAAAATATAAATATAAAAATACCAAACAATAACATATACATTCAAATTAGATGCATATTTGATAACTCTATGATTTTTTAAAAATATTTACACAACTTAACCAAAAAGGACACGCTTTTTTCTCATAACATTGGCTCCACAAATAGACTAGGGGCTAGGCGGCTAGCATGGTGACCAAATCTACCCAAAAAAAAAACATTGCAACCGAATCGAAGTTTCTTCGTGTTTTCTACGGCTTGATAATTATATATGCTTTCTCGAACAACGAACGTCACACTTTCGCTGTTTCGTCGAAATAGCACATAATTAAGAATTGTTATATATATGTATGCATCAATATATGTCATGCATACGTACCTTTCAGTCCAACACAAGATCGATCGATGATATATCTCGGCCGGTAGCTTTGATCGAAACGCAAATTAACCCTCATGGCATGCATGGTTATGGGAGGAGCAAGCGAAGATCACGAACAATCCACGAACGTACATGTGGACGGCGACACGAGCAAGTGAGGTGTTGCGAAGAGCTAGCAGCATGCAGTTCCATTAATTACATAAATTATTATGCCTGTCTGTTTGATCTTGGACAGCACGATATGTGCATCCATTGTGTCCGGTCACAGGACATGCATGTCGATCGATCGAAGGTGCAGTTTACGGGCGACTCGCAGCCCCAGGACCAGAGATGATGGAGATATACGGAGCTAATGCATTTATTTATGGTGGAAATAGAGACTTCTCATGAGCACTGGTTTTTTAAAAAATTGGTAATTCCGTTGAATGCTTAATTACTAATTGTTAATTGACCATTAAGTGCTAATATGGCTACTATGCGTGCACTTTTTTGCGAGATGGCATACAGGCCACATCTCTCCATCCCAATCTCAAGAAATTCAACTTTGCAATTTTTTAAAATTCAACTTTTCAAAAATTAAAATTTTATAATGCAAAAAATACTTTTTCCATTCAATAAGTCAAATTTTGTATCTTTATATTCAAAATTTTTTTTTTAACATTTAATAATTATGGTCATCCTCATTCCACTTAAAATTCAAGTGTGTGAAAATTTAAAAAAATGACAAGTTTTTTTCTAGATTCATTTCCCTGAAATACCATAGCCTCGATCAGATCCATTAGATCATCCGTTAAATGCTTAATTACTAATTGTTAATTCACCATTAAGTGCTAATATGGCTACTATGCGTGCACATCTTTGCGAGATGGCATACAGGCCACCTCTCTTCATCCCAATCTCAAGAAATTCAACTTTGCGATTTTTTAAAAATTCAACTTTTCAAAAATTAAAATTTTATAATGCAAAAAATACTTTTTCCATTGAATAAGTCAAATTTTGTATCTTTATATTAAAAAAAAGCAAATTTTTAACATTTAATAATTATGGTCATCCTCATTTCACTTAAAATTCAAGTATGTGAAAATTTTAAAAAATGACAAGTTTTTTTCTAAATTCATTTTCCTGAAAAATATTTTGAAACCCATACTAATTTTTCAAATTTTAATTTTCCAATTTATTTATTTTAGAATATTGTTCAAAGCCAAATATTTTAAAAACACCAAAAATAATTTTCATTTTGAATTGTTCCATATATTTATTTTAAAATTTGATGTTTCAGTTTTTCCTAAGTTTGTTTTTTCAGAAGTTATTTTTAAAAAATATTGGGAAGTTTATCTTTCAGATTAAAGGGAGGGTAACGTGGGTGCCAGCGTACTAAAAAATGCATGCGCAGCAGCCATGGCGGTACTTAATGGTCGACTAAAGACCACGTAAACACTTAACGGATGATTAAACAGATCTGGGCCTATGGTGCAAATAGAGACAACTTCCAAGGGCTTCCACAAATATATTAAAATTTAGGGGGCTAAGTTAGATTTTATCCAACTTTAAGAGGCAATAGTGCAATTTACTCGACTTGTCGGAGCATCCTAGTACAATAATAGTTGAGTACCGCTAGCTTAGAGGGGATAGTGCTTATAGAATTTTCAATGGTGGAGTAAATCACAAGTTATAAGAGATAAACATATATGTCACCTATATATAGCGAATAGACAATATCTTCAATGAGCTATCTATAACATAGTATATAAAATTAATATGGATATATGTGTGATAGTGTACGTACATCCATCTTGTAATCCGTTATATATAGATTGACTCTTAACTAAAAGCTAGTCTCTATATCTTCCCTTCCTTTCTCCTCCACATAAGCGAAAAGTGGAGTTTAATTCCTTGTAGCCGATTGATTTGACACCATTGGAGATACTCTTTGTAGGCTGCTTTTAAATGTTGTGTGCTACTTTGTGTAGTTTGTCTTGCTAGTAAGTCACTGCAAGAATCTAAAACAACAGGTTTTCATTGATATAAACAAGCTTGATGAAAATTTCAAACTACATAATGATTTAGGTGTTATTCTATTCGTATTATCTTTTTATGTTTGATTTTATAGGTGGAAAGATAGTAGGTAGCATGCAAGATAAGTTAAGATAAGATAAGGTGAAAAGAATGACACCTTATATACTTTTGGTCACTTAACTTCAAAACCATGGTTAACATTGATTTCAAAATATAAAAATCATATATAAATGATGTCTTCACCAACTCAATAGCGGCTTTGACTAGTCCGAGGGTTTGATAGGGGTGTTATATGTATATGTATATAATATTTCACATAATAAACTAAATTAAACCGTATATTTTGGGTTTATTATGATTACCAACTCTTATAGAATTGTTTACATATTTTTTAAAATTCTACATATTTGTTTACCATTTGTCTTATTTTAAGACTACTAGAAAATGTTGTGAAATAATAAGTAACTTTGATACAGCATGGTAAAAAAAAGTGGAAAATTATGAGCTTCTAACATAACTAGAAAATAAAATATAAAAATTAGTTTGGATTTCTTCACACTAGGAATTAAAATATAATAATTAGTTTGGAAGGGCCGGCAGAGAGGAGCCTGAGAGGGAAAACAAAAGAGTTTTCATTTTTTTTCTCTTTTCTTCTCTTGATTGATTTAAAACATTTATTTAAATAACCTTTCCTTTCCACCAAAAATTTGTAAAACTTGAACATATTCTCATGCAGATTTACAAGTATAGACATGCATAGGTTTATATCTTAGCAAAATAAATTTTAATATTTAATTTATGCAAACATTCTTTTAACCATGAATTGCAAATAATTAACATGCCAAATTTTTTTGTTTTAAATTTTGGGATGTTACAGTGGAGCATATACATGTGGTTGTACGTTGTAAAGAGTGAATAAATATCAATCATTCTTGTGTCATTCCGGGGGGTAAGTAGCTTGCAAGCTAGCTACTCCACCTTTGGACTATAAGAGGGGAGGGGTGTCTTCCAAACTGCCACTTTGACAAGGAGGGAGGCTAAGATTTTGGTGGTTTGTGGAGCATTTGTTTAGTGATTTGTCCACCAAAGTGTGGCTTTGTATTACCCTAACTCAAAAACAATGAAATTAATCATGCACATGCACATTCTTGTCTAGCATTTGTGTTTGATCTTGTTTTTTAGTGTTTTTTAACTAGTTTATTTGCTTCACCTCCTTTTTCTTGATGTTGATTCATGATACTTTGAGGTTGCACACATGATTTGAAAACCTTTGTAGCCTACTAGGTTAGAGACCAAGTTCTTAAAATAGTTGCACTTTTGTCCAGAAATTTTTCTTCACGCAGTTTGTAGTCTAGTAATTTTAGAAACATCTAGATAATTCCAGAGCCAAAAGTTTTCTAACTTCCATGTCCATCCATGAAATTTTTTTGACACTTTTGGGCTAAGCGTTTGGATGTCATGAGGTGAACACCGAGTGGTCCGAGCCCCCAAACTTTTTGTTTGAAGTTTCGCAAGGCCAGCTTCTGAAATTTTTATCAAAATATAGAAAATTCATTTTTGAGTGATTCCAGTGGCATAAGGTCTATGACTTCCATATATACATGTGGAAACATTTTGGAGTTATCTGGATGTTTCATTTGGGAGCCATGAAATAAATATCAAGCCCCAAATTTCATTTGTGAAGTTCCTGGCAGTTTGGTTTGAAAGAATTTTCAGAATTTTTTTAAGGAGTTTCAATTTGGGGGTTGTTGCACAATTTATGCATCTCCTTGGAAGAAAAATTCTAACAATAATTGGAGTTCTAGAAAGGCAAAAAGTACCTTCTTGAATAAAAACAAATGTTTGAACAAATCTGTTTTACTTTTTCAAAAGTGCTTTTTAGTGGTTGTGTGATTTGTCATGTGCCTCAACAACCCTTGAACAAATTTTATTTTGTTTGAACTCGACAACCAGCACTATGGCCTAAACCCCCCCCACAAAGCTGCACAATATTCATCTATGCCACTTGGGGGTACATATCCAGTTGTTGAGCATGTTTGGATTTTAAAAGGGGTGGTGAGTTCGAGGGGCAGTGGTTCAAAAAAAATTCTTCAAGGCTCTTATTCACCCTCTCACCTCTAGTCGCTGTAGTCAATCTTACACACTTTTGAGGGTCCTTGGGATGTACGTTGGGTGTGATATTCAGACCCATTTGTGGATATGGTTGGTGGGATGTTTTAAACAGGATATTGTGGTGTGCTGAAATCTAATTGTAAAGGTATGTGGTAATAGTTTTGATGAAAGCTATGAGGGTTGGTGACTAGGGGTGATGCTCGGGCAAAGCGTGTTGAAAGAACTACCCCCAAAAGACCCTCCGAGTCAATCAGATTGAAGGGGTAAGTTGATGTGAATGTTGTACGTTTGGGTGTGGTAGAGGGGTTGATTTTGTTGGTTTACTCAGAATGTGGGTGCATTTGAGTTTGTTTGTGGGACAAGGTATTTGTTTGCGAGATGAGGTGGGTTTGGTTTGTTTGTAGAGATTGGTTTTGCTTGTTTACCCCACTTTTGATAGCCTATCTAATAGGTTGGCTCTCCTATGATAATACTCCTCGATGCCTTTGCTTTCCTTGTTATGCTAGCCCTGCCTTATTGGCTACCAAGGTTTGTGACTGACTTCTTTTTTGATGGCATCATGTCTCAATTTTTTAGTCTCGATTCTCCCTGCATGGTGCGAATTGTCATTAATACTCCTCAGATAATACGAAAAAGGGACATCCTCTAACTCTTGAACCTAAGGGATTAGTCTTGAAGGTAATGGGTGATACCATTTAGAGCACCCGAGATTATTATTGTTTAATGCTTAAGAATTCGGTCCAATCCACGTAGAGCCGCGGGCGAGCTCCGGGAGGCCTCGTGAACCCCGTCCAGCGACCCACGGCCCAACCTGGGCAAACTCCCCGGTGGGGTTTTGTAAACTCTTCTGATACAATGAAGTTTCGTCGGCCGACGTACATGATTTTTTCCTTCTTCGCTTTGAAGGGGGTTTTCGATCTACTATGTTTTACCGTGCGGATTTGCTAAAAGTTCGAGGTGCAATATCAGAGATAGTATGTGTATTTGGAACTAAAATGACGCTGGTCGCTGGGCATGCACCTACTATTTTGTTGTCCCTTGATATTTAGCCCTATACCCTCAAAGTGGCACTTAATATTTTGTTGCACAAATTGGTACAGATGAGTGTTTCTTTTTTTTTTTTGCACATAACACATAGGGGGGCGCACATCACACATGAGAAGCAATTTTATATCTCCATAGGCAGAAAAAAAACATTCTATCAAGGTTTCACCGTGCAAACATTTAAACAAACACATTGCCTGCAAGCGAAGAAACAGTTCCAATTTGGGTCTGGATTTACAGGTGCCAGCGTGGCACACAGCGATGTGTTGCCATGTGCGACAAGGTCAAAGAAACAAAAGGTGTCCTTATTAGTCTTGGGAATTGGGCCATGCTTTTTGGGGCTAGCCCGAGCAAGGTTCGATTTTAAAACCCCAAAACACGGCACGGCACAAAATGATTTGGGCCGTGCCGGTCCGGTCCGGTCAGAATGGCGTGCCGGGCTGGGCCTGAGAAGCCAGCACGACGGACCGTCCGACACAGCCCGAACTAAGGCACGAGCCAATAATTTATCTTTTTTATGGTCTTTCATTGCTCTAATGAATTTTGGTTCTACATGAAAGTTGTAGGAAACTTCAAAACGCATCTTTTTTTGTGTAGACAACTTTTTCATTTGAGAATGCATGAATTTATAAAAAACAATTAGTGTGTTGGCTGTTTTATAACCCACATAACACACTTTGATAATTCGTATTTTTGAGATATTACACTACTCGGATGAACTTACGTTCTACATAAAAGTTGTAGAAAATTTCGAGACGCATCTTTTTGTATAGTCAACTTTTTTATTTGACCAACTTATAAATTTATAAAAAAACATTTATCTATCTGTTTTGCCGAACATGCTGTGCTCAGGCTGGCCTAGCCCGATCACTGACCATCGGGCTTTTGGACTGTGCCGTGCCTGGTCTTTGGTAGTCCGTGCCGTGACCGGCCCAGCACGGCCTAAAGTGTTGAACGGTCTGTGCCGGCCTGTTACATGGCGGTCAAGGCACGACGGATCCGTGCCGTGCCGGCTCGGCCCGGTCCAACTCGCAGGACTAGTTCTTATGGCGTTGTAGATGGCGGTGCATTGCTGTTCAGAAGGGGGTCTTTCTGGAATGGTTTAATTTGGTAGTGATGCGATGTTGCATGCGAACTAGCGATTCAGGCATCCAGTCTCCGGGAGAAAAGAAAGAAGGGTCTTTTCCGAGTTCCGACATAACCGACACAAAACGCTGTCGTGCGCCAGAGTGCCAGACGGCCGGCAAGCAACCGAGGTTTTTAGCATCAATGGATAAACATGCTCCCATTCGATTCGGTTTAATCAAACCAAAAATCAAGCTTTGAAAACCTTTACTTACAATGGAATCCCGTTGTAAGGGGGGGCGCAACGGGATAGGGTGCGGGCCGTCGATCAGTTTCCGCACGCGCTCGCTGCCGTGGATTTCTCGTGCCGTCATGTGTGCACGTCTTTAACTAGTTTGCTGGCTCGCTGTCTATAATCATACTGTGCAGTTGATTTTATTTGCAATTAAATTTCTTATTTATATATCTTTTTTATCTGAAGTCCAAATTTTGTGAAACAAATTTCATAATTCATCTAAAATTCTAACAAAGCCATTTTAAATACTTTCACTTTTTTTATCAGTTAGAATTAGTATCATCTAACGATATCACCAATCTGATACCACCGATACTCAACACAATCTGTTACCACCGATAATCGACACCCCCAAATCCGATACTTGTTTTTTGTTTTGGATATTCGATGATACTTTCTGATCCGATACCTGGTTTTTTGACCTAATAACTGATGATACTAACGATCCGATACTTGATTTTTGTTGATCCGATACTTGATTTTTTGACCCGACACTTGATTTTTTGATCCGGTACATGATACTATTGTTGACACCCAAATTTGACAGAAAATCGGATATTCAGAAAAAGCCGAATATATTTGAATTATCAGGCCAAATTGGAAATGGGCTTCATCGGCAACGAGAAAGACATATTGAAGAATACCGATGGGCAAAAGACTTCGGAAGAAATACGATCTGATCAGAAGCACATCGCGGTAAATTAGGTCGTATCGGTATCGACTTTGTAACACTATAAATAGGACCTTAGGTTTCGATAGAAAGGGATCAATACTCAATACACAAAACACTTTATCGAATCTGGTCGACTTCGTCAAAAGGCTTCAAATCGCAGGTAGAGCTATCTCGATGGGATAATCGATTCTCTATTTGTACCCCGTGTGCATGGCTGCATCATCTTGATCTCATGTATACAAACCATGTTAGACTATCTCGGGATTTACCGATCTTTAACATGTTTTCGCATATTGCGGTTTAATCGATCTGTAATATGTGTTTACCTTACAATACCGATTGGCAAGTATTTTATATGCTTTTCCTGAATCCGACATATGTGACTGTCTCGTTCGATCGATCTTGCGTATGACTCTTTTGGGATCTTGCATATGTAGATGATTGCCGATTAGTATTGTATTACCTTCATCAGTCTTAAATCCATAAACCGATCTGTTAGTTTACATCTCGTCTTAGATTTGAATACTGTCTTGGCCGGTAATAGTTTTGATGGAAGCTATGAGGGTTGATGACTAGGGGTGATGCTCGAGCAAAGCGTGTTGAAAGAACTACCCCAAAGGACCCTCCGCGTCAATCAGATTGAAGGGGTAGGTTGATGTGAATGTTGTACATTTTGGTGTGGTAGAGGGGTTGATTTTGTTGGTTTACTCAGAATGTGGGTGCATTTGAGTTTGTTTGTGGGACAAGGTATTTGTTTGCGAGATGAGGTGGGTTTGGTTTGTTTGTAGAGATTGGTTTTGCTTGTTTACCCCACTTTTGATAGCCTATCTAATAGGTTGGCTCTCCTATGATAATACTCCTCGATGCCTTTGTTTTCCTTGTTATGCTAGCCTCGCCTTGTTGGTTACCAAGGTTTGTGACCGACTTGACTTATTTTTTGATGGCATCATGTCTCAATTTTTTAGTCTCGATTCTCCATGCATGGTTCTAATTGTCATTAATACTCCTCAGATAATACGAAAAAGAGACATCCTCTAAACCCTTGAAACCTAAGGGATTGATTTTGAAGGTAATGGGTTTTAGAGCACCCAAGATTATTATTGTTTAACGCTTGAGGATTCGGCCCAATCCACGTAGAGCCGCGGGCGAGCTTCGGGAGGCCTCGTGAACCCCGTCCAGCGACTCACGGCCCGACCCGGGCCACTCCCCGGTGGGGTTTTGTAAACTCTCCCGATGCAATGAAGTTTCGCAGGTCAACGTCCATGCTTTTTTCCTTCTTTGCTTTGGAGGGGGTTTTCGATCTACTTTGTTTTGCCGTGCAGATTTGCTAAAAGTACTGTCACTACTAGATTGGTGCGAATCCTGAACGGGGAGATGACCAGGAGGTGCAATATCAGAGATAGGATGAGTATTAGGAACTAATGACGCTGGTCGCTGGGCATGCACCTACTATTTTGTCGTCCCTTGATATTTAACCCTATACCCCCAACGTGGCACTTAATATTTTGTTGCACAAATTGGTACAGATGAGTGTTTCTTTTTTTTTTGGGCACATAACACATAAGCAATTTTATATCTCCATAGCCAGAAAAAGGCAGTCGATCAAGGTTTCACCGTCCAAACATTTCAACAAACACGTTACCTGCAAGCGAAGAAACAGTTCCAATTTGGGTTCGGATTTACAGACAGCGATGTGTTGCCATGTGCGACAAGGTCAAAGAAACAAAAGGTGTTCTTATTAGTACTGGGCATTGGCCGTGCTTTTTTGGGCTAGCCCGAGCACGGTCCGATTTTAGAGCTCCAAAGCGCAGCATGGCACGAAATAATTTGGGCCGTGTCGGTTCGGTCCGGTTCGGCTCAAATGGCGTGCCGAACCGGGCCTGAGAAGCCGGCACGACGGGCCGTCCGACATGGTCCGAACTGAGCCACTAGTCAGTAATTTATGTTTTTTAGTCTTTCATTGGTCTAATGAATTTTGGTTCTACATTTAAGTTGTAGAAAATCTTAAGACGCATCTTTTTCATGTAAGACAACTTTTTCATTTGAGCAATGCATGAATTTATAAAAAAAACAATTAGTGCGCTGGCTATTTTTAACCCACATAACACACTTCGGTAATTCGCATTTTTTTTTAGATATTCCGATGAACTTATGTTCTACATTCAAGTTGTAGAAAATTCCGAGACGCATCTTTTTGTATAGGCAACTTTTTTATTTGACCAACATAGAAATTTATAAAAAACATTTATCTATCTGTTTTGTCGGGTGTGCCGTGCTCGGGATGGCCCTGCCCGATCACGGGCCATCGAGCTTTTGGACCGTGTCGCGCCTGGCCTTTGGCAGTCCGTGCCGGCTCAGCATGGCCTAAAGTGTTGAACGGGCTATGCCGACCCGTTACACGGCGGCCAAGGCACGATGGACCTGTGCCGTGCCGGCCCGGCATGGCCCAACTCTCAGGACTAGTTTTAATGGCATTGTAGATGGCGGTGCATTGCTGTTCAGAAGGGGGTCTTTCTGGAGTGGTTTAGGCCATGTTCTTTTGAGCTGATCTGAAGGGCTGAACGGTTGAAATGACTGAACTCTGAGAGCATCTCGAGGCAGTCTTGAGATTCGGATACATTTCGTTTGACTTGCTTTTTAAAGTGTTAGAACCCATCTTCAAAACAGTGAAAAACAGATTTAAAAACTCAAAGCATATGTGTTTTGAAACATAAATAAGTCGTTAAGCTGTTAAGCCGTTAAGTTTGACAGTGATGCGATGTTGCATAGCGATCCAGGCATCCAGCCAAGAAGGATCTTTTCCGACATAACCGACACAAAACGCTGTCGTGCGCCAGACGGCCGGCAAGCAGCCAAGCAACCGAGGTTTTTAGCATCAATGGATAACACATGCTCCCATTCGAGTCGGTTTAGTCAAACCGAAAATCAAGCGTTTAAAAAAGGAAAAATAAAAAGAACTAAAAAATATTTTTAAGATTTTTAAGAAAAAAATTTTTGGTCTCAAAACAAAATTACAAAACGTTACACTGAATGATCTGTATAAAATTAATAAGTTTTAATGTAATGTAACCGAATAAAATCAAACTAACCCGGGAATCAAAGAATGCCTTAGAGCTGTTTCAGGGGCAGAGCCGCAGACGGAGCTGCACAAACATTACAAAGATCGAACGACACTAGGCCCTATACCATGCTAATTATGGAAATAGACGAGCGGCGTAAACATCGATCATGTAGCATGTACCGAAATATCCCGTACACAAAAAGGAGGTGTCGGGCATGCAGGCAACGACGAGCTAGAGCCACTCATGCCGCTGCACATCGATCCACCTGCCATTCCATCCATCCTGGTGCTTGCCTCTACCATTTCCACTCTGCCAATCCAAGCAAAGCACAATCAGAAGCAGAAGCAGAAGCAGATTGATCTATGGCGGGAGGCCTCGGACTCGAGGAGACCGAGCTCCGGCTCGGCCTGCCCGGCGGCGACGGCGAGGCGGCCGGCGGGAGGAGCTCCGCCGGCAAGAGGGGCTTCGCCGAGGCCATCGGCCTCAAGCTGAAGCTGCAGCCGGACGCGCCGCTGCCGTCGCCGGCTGCCGCCGACGTGGTCGCGGCTCAGCCCAAGTGCGTCGCCGTCTTCCATGCACTCGTCCTCCCCTTCATCTCATTTGCAGAGGCTTTTCTTCTTTGCTCCTGCATGTTGTTGATTAATTATCAAAATCCTAAGAAAACTTGTCATCTTCAGAAATTAAGGAGGGCAGATTGATCCAAATTTAATCAATTAGTAATTTAATCAATTAGTCTGGACATGTTTTGGTTTTGCGATTTCCCTGGAAGAAGAAGCTTTAACTACACCATGCTTATAAGTTATAAGTACTCCATTTACTGAGTACAAACAGCTACGCATTCATCCATGCATGCATACATTTATTTCTTCTTTCTAGCGGGAAGAGTCGGTAGACCGCGACTTCACTGCATGAGATTTCAGCTCATGAAAGAAGTACGTTTAATTTTCTTATTATAAATTCAGACAAAAGTGAGCTCAAAGCACCGAAATTTGAGTGACGCTGATGCTCTGGGTATGGGAGGTCGATCCGCCGCTGCTAGTGCCGTGCCGACACGACATAAAAAAGGGGGCGACTAGCCCACGGTATCCCGTCGGGAGCCCACCCCGACGGGATACCTCCCCTCCACTCGCGCGCGCCCTCCCCACCCTCGCAGGCCTCCTTCCTCGCGCGCCCTCCCCGCCTCCGCCGCCTCCTTCCTCCGCCCCGGCCGGCGGCGCCCTCGCCGCCGCCCGCTCCGCCCGCCGCCCCCGCCGCCTCCTTCCTCCTCCCCGGCGGGCTCCGCCTCTTGCTCCGCACACCCCCACCGCCCCCGCCGCCTCCTCCCTCCGCCCCGGCCGGCGGCGCCCTCGCCGCCGGCCGCTCCGCCTAAATTAAAATTTAAAACTAAAAAATTGACCTTTTATAAGCTACGCCCGAAGCAATTTTTTATAATCATTTTTAAGACTCTAGTGCTTTGCAACATCCCAAAATTGAGCGATTGAACTTAATTCAAATTTTAATTTTTAAAATGAAATCAAATTCAAATGCCAATCTATTTCTCTCCTCTCCCTGGATCCTCCCACTCTCACTCTATAATCACGGTCTAGCCACGCCGTGCGCGCTCTGCGCTGGCTGCATGCGCCGCCAGACCAGTCCATCGTCATTGCCCACGAATCGTCGTCATTGTACGTGCATGCCAACCTGCCCACGCCGTCCACGTCATGCGCAGCGCTGAGGTTAAAAGGCCTAACTCTAGATCAATGTTAGCCTAAACGCTAGTCAAGTGCTAGACGGATACCTACAGACTAGAGACTAGGCGGACTAGACGGAGACTAGGCGGCCTAGTCGTTTTTTTTATTTTTCCCAAAAATATAAAAAATATTAGTATCCAACTTATCATATACATCATTTTACAACTCCAAATATATGACTTATCCCTTAAATTAAATACACAAAATACATATATAGACATATTAAGCATGAAAATAGACATATAGACTAACCCGGCGGCGCACATGGCGGTGACGGCGGCGCTACACCGCAAGAGGATGGGCGATGGCGGCGCTACACGGCAGGAGGATGGGGGCTACACGGCAGGAGGATGGGGGAAACCCTACTAGGCAACTTCTATTTGGGCCACGGTCCACAGGCCTTTTGCCGATGGGCTCTCATCCCCTAGTCGGGCCGCTAGTCACTGACTAGGCCGACCCACCACCGCCTAAAACCGTCCAGGCCCACCCGACTAATCGTTCCTAGTCCGCCTAGGACCGACTAATCGGATTTTCAGACTAATGCACCGACTACCCCCTAAACGGGACGGATTATCGCAGACTAGCGACTAGGCGGTGACTAATCGGCCTAGTCGGCCGACTAGGCGAACACTGTATATACCTGATACTATAACTTTGATACTGCATACATGACACTCCAACTTTGATACTACACATTTGGTACATAATACTACATTCCTGATACTCCAATTTTGATACTGCATACATGACACTTCAACTTTGATATTACAACTTTGATACATGATACTACAACCTTGATACTGCATACATGACACTACAACTTTGATACTACAACTTTGATACATAATACTACATACCTGATACTCCAACTTTAATACTACTCCAGCTTTAATACTACAACTTTAATACATGATACAACAACCTTGATACTGCTTCAACTTTGATACATCAGACTAATTTTGATACTACAACTTTAATACATGATACTACATACCTGATGTACGGTGGGACGCTGGCGCGGGATGGACAACGCGAAACGAGCACGCAGCAGGACGCTGGCATGGTGGCGCACGCGAGCGGGCCTATCCCGATGCGAAGCGAGCATGCGGCGGGATGCTGACGCGAGGGCACAGGCGAGCGGGCCTATCCCGTTGGGGGCGGATCCCAACGGGATCCCGTCACCAAGTCACCCCCTTTAAAAAAGGAGAAATAATAAGACTAAAAAAACTAAAAAATATTTTTAAGATTTTTGAGAAAAACATCTATGGTCTCAAAACAAAATTACAAAACATCATATTGAATGATCTGTATAAAATTAATAAGTTTTAATGTAATGTAACCGAATAAAATCAAACTAACCCGCGAATCAAAGAATGCCTTGAGGTGTTACAGGGGCAGAGCCGCAGACGGAGCTGCACAACACAAACATTAAAAAGATCGAACGACACTAGGCCCTATACCATGCTAATTTTTTTGAATTAAATGGTAGGAACACTGCCTAAAGCTTTATAGAAGGGAAGCAATGTACAAACAAACGCACAAGACACACAGCACAAGAAAAAGAAAAAAGAAAAGGAAGAGCACTGGGCTCCCTCGAAAAACAAGGACGAGGAACCCTTAGCCAAGAACCTTAGCCATGATCGTCAGCACCGAAAGCTAAAACTCTATTGAAAAGGTCCGTTCTTATGAGAAGAACAACCTCCTTGAATGATGAGTAGGCATCTTGGAAGATCCTTCTATTCCTTTCTTTCCAGATGTTCCAGCAAGTGTAGATAACAATACCATCAAAGTTTCTTCTCGCTGCTGCGTGGAAATTACTTCTCAAGTGCATCCACCAATCACCAAAGGTTTGGCCGGCCACTGGCACATATAGATGGTACTCCGGTAGCTCAGAGAAGATGTGTCGCCAGACGGTTCTTGCGAAGCAGCAGGAAGCAAAGAGGTGCTCAAATGTTTCCTCATGGGTGCCGCACAACGGGCATATATGCCAGTTCGGCCAGCCTCTCCTGGCTAGCAAATCCGATGTAACGATCTTCCTCTGCAAAACAGTCTAGATAAAAAACTTGCATTTAGGCTCCGTGGACACCTTCCAAACTGCAATATGATAGCGATCATGCATTGATCCCTGGAACTGAGTGAGGTAAGCTGAATGCGCACTATACACGCCATGCGCAGTCCACCTTCAAACAGCTTTGTCATCTATGTTTGCTTGAAGGACGACCTGCTGACACTTTGCCCAAAGGAACGTGAATTCTTGAATCTCAGCATCACTATATAAAGCATCCAAATTTGTCATCCACTCACCACCGGAGAGAGCCTGCCGGACAGTGAGGGAGTGCCTTGTCGAACGGGCAAAGCAATAGGGCGCTAACTCCTTTGGGGAGGAACCCTGAAGCCAAGGGTCCATCCAAAAGTTTAACCGTCTCCCATCTCCTAAAAAGAAAGACACACTGGCTTTGAAGAGGTCAGTATCTGCGCTGTCTTGTGGAATGGAAAAAAAGGCCCATGGTTTACTTGGGTGCACCCAACGCAACCAATACCACCTCTGCCGAAGCGCCCTTCCGAAGCAAAAGATGTCTTTAATACCTAACCCGCCAAAGTTCTTAGGTCGACACACTTTCCTCCAATTGACCAATACCGGCCCGCGAATTGGATTAAAGTTCCCTTTCCATAGGAAGTCTCGACGTCACCTGTCGATCTTCCTAGCTGCCCACTTGCTCAAGGGGAACACTGTAAGGTGGTAAACCGCAATAGAAGTGATGACAGAATTTATTAGAACCACTCTAGCAGCCTTAGATAGTAGGGCCCCCTTCCAACCTGCTAACCTTTTTCCAATCTTCTCAAAAAGAGGTTGAAGGTCGCTCCTCCTGAGCAAGGTGGTTTTCAGAGGCAAGCCAAGGTACGTGCAAAGGAAGTGCTTTACCCTCATTTGAAGATGGGTGGTGATAGCCTGCAAATCGATCTGATCACATCTGATCGGAAAAATTTCACATTTTGAAACATTGACTTCCAGTCCTGATGCTTTCCCGAAACAACCAAGAACAGTTTTTAAAGTGAGCAGGTCTTGGGTGGTTGGTTTGAGGAAGAGGGCGACATCATCAGCATACATGGAGAGCTGCGTTTTATCCGCCTTCTCTGATATGCTGCTGAACTTGTGCAACTGTCGTGCCCTGTTGACCATGAACTGGAGAGGTTCTAGGGCGAGAATGAACATAGCGGTGATAAAGGATCCCCTTGGCGCAGACCATGCTAATGGAAATAGACGAACGGCGTAAACATAGATCATGTAGCATGTACCGAAATCTCCCGTACACAAAAAGGAGGAGTCGGGCATGCACGCACCGACGAGCTAGAGGCTAGAGCCACTCATGCCGCTGCACATCGATCCACCTGCCATTCCATCCATCCTGTGCTTGCCTCTACCATTTCCACTCTGTCAAACCCTACCAAAGGCAGCATCCAACTATCCAAGCAAAGCACAAGCACAAGCACAAGCACAAGCACAAGCAGAAGCGGAAGCAGATTGATCTTTGGCGGGAGGCCTCGGACTCGAGGAGACCGAGCTCCGGCTCGGCCTTCCCGGTGGCGACGGCGAGGCGGCCGCGGGAGGAGCTCCGCCGGCAAGAGGGCCTTCGCCGAGGCCATCGGTCTCAAGCTGAAGCTGAAGCCGGACGCGCCGCTGCCGTCGCCGGCTGCCGCCGACGTGGTCGCGGCTCAGCCCAAGTACGTCGCCGTCTTCCATGCACTCGTCCTCCCCTTCATCTCATTTGCAGAGGCCTTTTGTTCTTGCTCCTGCATGTTGTTGATTAATTATCAAAATCCTATGAAAACTTGTCATCTTCGGAAATTAAGGAGGGCAGATTGATCCAAATTTAATCAATTAGGCTGGAGTGGACATGTTTTGGCTTTGCAATTTCCCTAGAAGAAGAAGCTTTAACTACACCATGCTTACAAGTTATAATTACTCCATTTAGTGAGTACAAACAGCCACTACTGCGGATCGAGGCTTCCAAAGCGGCCCATCACAAGCGGTTCGCTTTTACCCGCTTGCGACCCGATCGCCACAAGCGGTTCGTGGCCAACGGGTGGGAGGGTGGCGGGAAAGAGCTAGGCATTCATCCAATCATCCAAGCATGCATACATATATTTCTTCTTTCTAGCGGGAAGAGTCAGTAGGCCGCGACTTCACTGCATGAGATTTCAGCTCATGAAAGCAGTTTAATTTTCTTATTATAAATTCAGACAAAAGTGAGCTCAAAGCACCGAGATTTGAGTGACGCTGAGGCAGAGGGCAGCATGCACTGATGCACATGCCCTGGGTCTGGGAGGCCGATCCGCCGCTGCTAGTGCCGTGCCGACACGATAAAAAAAGGGAAAATTAATTATATGCCACTCTAAAGAGTGGCAATTGATAATATGCCACTCCAAAGAGTGTTAATGATAATATGCCACCCCAAAGGATTACTCCTCGATAATATGCCATTTTGCTATTTTCCCTTAACTAAATCCCATTTTCAAATCCTAAAAGACCAATTTACCCCTCCCTTCTTGTTCTAAACCGATATGCAGTAGGGAGCTCATGGCAGGGCGGCACCGGCGGCCTGAGCGAGGGCGGAGGGCGGCACCGGTGGCCTGAGCTCAGGCGGAGGGCTGCAAAGGGCCCGGGCGCGGTGGATGGACGACGCTGTGTCTGTCTCCCCAGCGGCGCGCGCGGGTAGAGCAACCGGCGGCGCCCAGGCCCTAACAATCGGCGATGGAATATGAAGGGGGAGGGATAGATTGGTCTTTTAGTATTAGAAAATGGGATTTAGTTAAGGAAAAATAGCAAAATGGCATATAATTAAGTAGTAATCCTTTGGGATGGCATATTATCAATAACACTCTTTGGAGTGGCGTATTATCAATTGCCACTCTTTGGAGTGGCATATAATTGGGATCCCGTCCTGGAGAATTTCTGCATAAAAAATGGGAGGCTTTTACACTGGGAAAGTGTCACTGGCGTGCTCATTCGACTTATACCATCATCTTCAGAATCTTGCTCGCTGTTCTTTCTGATTTGTTTTGGTGATTGCCAAATTTGTTGTAAAGAGATAAGCTTTTAGAGCTTGATGAGGTGTGGATTAGAAAGTCCGATCCATTCATTTAATTCCTACATAGAAAAAAAAGACTGACAAAAATAAAATATTTGACTTTTCCATTAAGGAAGATTGAAAGTAAACTGTAAAGAATTGGACAAGCTTATCTTGTCGTTGTTTCGGATTTATTAGATTCAAATGCAGAGGAGGAACAGTTGTCAGACCATCCTCTTAGAAATTAATGGTACGTTAAAACAGCCAGATGAGATATGTTTAGGATCGCTTACTGCCTACTGCCTAGTGGGGGTAAGACAAGGAATATATTGAAGGTGAGCATGGACGGCGCGTCCTACCTGCGCAAGCTGGACCTCGGCATGTACGGGAACGGGAGCTACCAGGATCTGTCCATGGCGCTCCAGAAGATGTTCAGCTCCTTCACCATCGCCGCCGCCGGGGGCGGCGGCCGGGCGATGGAGGCGTGAGCGAGAGCAAGGTGGTGGATGTTCTCGACGGGTCTGAGTACGTACGCGTGCCCACGTACGAGGACAAGGACGGCGACTGGATGCTCGTCGGCGACGTCCCCTGGGAGTAAGCATGCATTAAGCACAAGCATCCATCCATCGATCTTTAGCTAGTAATTAACCGCTCAATTTGCGAGACGACGGCTTCTTTGTTTCGTAATCTGTCTTGCGGATTGGCAGGATGTTCGTCGGCTTATGCAGGCGCCTCCAGATAATGAAAGGATAGGAAGCCATTGGCCTTGGTCAGTGAATCAGACTAGCTAATTGTTCTCTGCATGCTTCTCGTCAGCAAACGCTAAGTGTTCTCGTGTTTCTTTCAGCGCCCAAGCCCATGGAGAAATGCAAGAGCAGAAGCTGATCGAGGAGAGCATGGATGAATGCATGCATCCGCGTCCGAATATTATCCGCATGCATGGATGTGGCTTCAATCTGCTTCTCCCCTCTCTGTACCATAATTATTTTACTATGCTCCAGACAAGTTTTGTGCTGTCTCAGTTAAGGCAGTTTGATGTATCATGTATTCTTGTGCATCAGTCCCATGCTAATATATGAATATGGAGGATATGTATACGTATTACGTGACAAATATGTCATCTACATGTCACAGTATCACAGCTAACACATCTCTCTCTCACTCTCTCTCTCTCTCTCTCACACACACACACACACAAAGTGATTCCCTTTTTGTTTTGAGTAAACACAAAGTGATACTTGTCCCAATGCATTACGATATGGTGCATTGGATGAATAATTGCATGCCCAACAGGCAGAAGCGGTTGTTTAATTATGAATCTGTTAGCTGGTGTACGGATTCAACGATGAGATGATTTCTTTTGTGATGCGTTCACCAAGAAACGCTACCCATTATCAGCCTAAAGGAGGAGACATGTCATGTGCATAGAGATTCGGGGATTATCCCTGCCCCTGTCTTCTCTCCTGTGTGGCTGCGCCCGTGTGCCCACTCCAATGGCATCGCCGCCGCCGCAGACCAGGCTCGCCACCGGTTCCTCCCCGTTGCCAGCTCTGGCAAGGTTCACCTTCGCCGGCGCTGCTCCCGTGCCCTCTTCGATGGCATCGCCGCTGCTACCGCCGCCGCTGCCGCCAACCAGGCCCGCCGCCGGTTCCTCCCCGCCTCCGTCTTCCTCCTCGATGCCGGCTTCCTCCCCGTTGCCGGCTCCGGCAATGTTTACATCCACCGGCACTGCTCCCCCTGCCCTCTCCAATGGCATCACGGCGCCGGTGAAGAAGGGCGTGGTGGCGCCGACGGCCTGGTTGAAGGAGAGGGGAAGGTAGCGAAGAGGGGCATGGTGGTGTTGATGAAGGCGCAGAAGACGGACCCGAGAACGGCCACCCCGACGAGCTTCAAGCGCGAGCAGGAGGAGGGAGAGGCGGCGGCACGCGGGAAGAGGTGAGCATCGGCGACAGGGGCTTCCTCTTCTTCCCCTCTGGCGTATCTTCCGCGGCCTTCTGCTTCCTCTTCTTCCCCTTTCGGTGTCTCGCCTGCGGCGGCGCTCCACGGGAGGAGGGGGCAGCGGCGGCACGCTGGAAGAGGGGACGGCGGCGGGGCGCAAAGGGGCAAAATCAGGTAATTATGGTCTAAATTTCTGCATTGAAAGTGGGACGTCAAACATTTCGACACCTTTTCTGATGAACGAGCGGCGTCAAACATTTCGGGACGGAGGGAGTATATGAATATGGAGGATATGTATACGTATTACGTGACAAACACTACAGGAAACATCAACAGTTTCGAGTGCCAAAACCGTCGAACAAAGCGCACAAGCCGTCGGGATACTATTCTCTCGACGGCTAGCCGTCGAGAGAAAGCCGTTGAGAGAACTCCGTCGAGAGAGGTACATTGTCTCGACGGCTTGGCCGGCCGTCGAGAGAAGTTCTCTCGACAGCTATATTAAAAACCGTCGAGGTTAGTGCACCAGACGCCGTTACTGTGGGCCGGGCTTAGTCTCGACGGCCACGAACGAACAGTCGAGATAAAGCAAAAGCGGGGCCCACCAACCCAGCCTTCCCTATTCATGTAATCTCGACGGCCACAGGAAAAACCGTCGAGAGAGGTCTTTTGTAGTATCGACGGCCGTGTGAGTGCCGTTGATACTATCCTGTCCAGGTCTTGTGCAGTCTCGATGGCTTACTGACAACCATCGAGAGTATGACTGTGCAGTAAAAAAATTATTTTAATTTTGTAAAAAAATCCAGAAAACTGCAACAGCTGCTGCTCCCAGCAGCAGTAGCTACTGCACCTGCAAACCCAAAAGCCCACAATGAATATATATCCCATTCGTCGCACACATGCGACAAGATCATAATTGACAAGCTCAAATACATTCAAATAATTAAAAGGCACACAGTTCACATCTATTAGCCATCAAACGATCCAAACAGCCCGCATGACATACACATATGTACAACATAGCAATCACAATCGTACAGTAACCAAAACATATATATCGTCAGCTAGCTAGTCACCTAATGCTCGCTAGACGGAGGACATGTCACCTTAAAGGTAAGGTCTGACGCATGATGGAAAGCATGAGTCACGAATTCATCGGTCTTTTCGTACCATTCATCCATGTGTTGTCCGTTGGGTTGTCATCTATCGTACATCCAACTTCTTTGTTTTTTCATTTATGGTAGGCATGCGTCATTTCAAGGGGTTTCATGACAGGCTTAGAAAAACTTCTAAACCCATCCACGAATGACCGTTCGAACGAAATTCATTGCAACAACGATTGGTTCAAGACGAAATTTCGACAGCATAACCCTAAGGGTTCTCCAGTGCAACGATGGCCCAGGAGGATTCTTAAAACCACTGGGCACTTATGTTATGCACAGGAGAACCTCTTAGGAATATGCCGTCGAAATTCACGTCTCGAACTCACCAGTGTCGCAATGAATTTCGCTCGAACGGTCATTCGTGGGCTGTCCACTGGGACGCCCACAGATGGCAGTCCACTGGACAATTCGGAAACGCTTATCACATCTCGTATGAAAACAAAATGAATCACCGTTCGTGTTCCATACGAGTTGTGCCGTTTCCGAACGGGTGACGTACGGCTAGGTCACAATCGAAAAATACTAATGCGGACAAATTATTAGTAAGACTAATATATTACCTAACTAAAAAAGGTAATAAATAACATTTACGAAATAATAATCAATCGCACAAAATAATTACTAATTACTTAATAGTACAAAACAAATTTTTTAAAACAAAATTATTTTTTTCATTTTATTTTAATATTTCACTAATTTATTTTATTTATTAATTAATTGACTAATTTATTCACTGAATTAACCTACAAAAGAGTAAACAAAAAATTATTAACTGTACATTTCCTCCATATTATTTACTTATTCTAAACTAATTTAAATTTTTATTATTTGCATAATATTTTAACTAAATCTATATTACTATCGACTAATGATGCATGGCCGTCGACACTACACAGCAAGTACGGAAAAAAAAAGGCGTGATTACCTCGTACGTCGGCGGTCAACGATGGGGACGGCGTCGGATATGAGGGAGGGGAAGGGAGGGGGCGATGCGAAGTGGCGGAGGAGAGGCGGAGGCAGTGGCGCAAGCAAGGAGGCGGCCGAGGCGGCGGTGGCGGCGTAGGGGCCGAGGGGGCGGCGACCGAGGCGGCGTGACGCGGGCGACGGCGGCGCGTGGGTGGCGGCGGCGGCGGCGGAACCGGAGGCGGGGACGGCCGAGGCGGCGGCGGCGACAGCGAGGAGGCAGGGGAGGCTCGGGCGGTGGGACTTAAAATACACCATCACTCGACGGCCACGAAAAAGCCGTTGAGTTATGCAACCTCTCTCGATGGCTTTAGGTCAACCGTCGAGACAGAGCTGATCTAACTCGACGGCAACTTTGTAGCCGTCGACACTAAATGTAACCGTTGGGCACTCACTCGACGGCTCCATGTCAACCGTCGAAACAGAGCTGATCTAACGCAACGGCAACTTTGTAGCCGTCGATACTAAGTATAATTGCTGGGACCTGTGGACCTGTGAGGTCACACTTCTCTCGACAGCTGGATACACAACAGCCGTCGAGACAACATATACTAGACAGTTTCCTTTGACTGCACTCGAGAGAGTACATTAGTCTCGACGGTTCTTTGGCAAGCCGTCGAGACAACTACTTGTCTCGAGGGTTTTATCCTTTGTTGCACTCGGCGGTCAACCCGACGTAAATTGATTTCAAAAAATACAAAACAAAATTTGTTCCTGCTCAAAAACAATGCGTTGACGTTTGTGTATCAAACAAAATCATCGGCGAAAATATAAAACATTTCAAAGCATCTAACGCGACGAATACTATCAAATGGGGTGTTTTCCGGCTAAGTTATAGGTTATCATAGGGAATCGGGTGTTTCGTTAGTTACTATACAAAATACTTTAATTTCAAAAATTACAATTTCAAATATCAATCAAAACTTATCAAATGTTGTAACATGAAAAAATTATTACATTGATTTTTCTCCTTTAAAAATAATTAATATCAATTAAACTGTAATATATAGGAGGAAAATTGTATTTTATAAAAGTAGTGTCCCGACGGCATAACGTTGGGCCATCGAGAGAGCTAACGCCGTTCGGTTGCCCTGACGGCTGGCTTTCAATACTCGACGGTTTTTTTTAAGCTGTCGAGACTAAGCCGCCTTTCTGCTCTCTATCGACGGCCTTATTATGGCCGTCGAGACAGAATGTACTGTGTCGACGGTTAAGTTATGGCCGTCGATTGACGTTTGGGCACTCGAAACTATATCCTTTTCCTGTAGTAAAAGATGTCATCTACATGTCACAGTGACACAGCTAACACATTTCTCGCTCTCTCTCTCTCACACACACACAAAGTGATACCTTTTTTTTTTTTGAGTAAACACAAAGTGATACTTGTCCCGATGCATTACGATGGTGCGTTGGATGAATAATTGCATGCCCAACAGGCAGAAGCGGTTGTTTAATTATGAATCTGTTAGCTGGTGTACGGATTCAACGATGAGATGATTTCTTTTGTGATGCGTTCACCAAGAAACGCTACCCATTATCAGCCTAAAGGAGGAGACATGTCATGTGCATAGAGATTCGGGGATTATGTTTTTATGCAAGTTTTAGCAGCTACTATGATACGATGCATCACAAATTACTGCCTATCTGCATGTATTCTATACCAAGGTGCGTTACATTGCTCCATAAGCAATTATAAGGGCAAGGTCAGCAGTTTTTTTTTTTTGTTGGAGAAAGAAGTGTTGGAAAGTTGTGCCATCGAATAAATTTCAGGAACTTCGGCTGGCTCCTTCCATGCTACTACTCCATATGCGAGTATTGTATCCAAAAAGGTGCTCCTATGTTAAAAGAGATGTTAATTTATGCTAAACATGTTTTCTTTTGGGATCTTGTGTCCCCTTGCAACGATGACACTCTACAAGCAATCCGGTGGTCTCTATTTCATATGCCCCAACAAGTGCAAGAAAACAATCATGGCTTGGAGAATCATGCATTGTTTTATTCAGTTCAGCATGCCGGAGCACTCTTTTTTTAAAAAAAAAATAGACAAGATGTCATGTCTAAATATTCATTGCAGAGGAGAAAAACAAAGTTTGAGGTCAAAACTGAAAAAATAACAACCAATGGGAGGCAAACCTTCCCAAAGCACCAACACCTGGCATTAGACGTCTGAAAACGCTAATGCCCTATTATAGACATCATAATAGACAACAAAAGCCATAACATCGGTCCTACACTAATGATCCAAAAACCTAGTGTTCCGCTCATTTCAAATGTTCCACAATACGTGAAGAATCATCCCATCCGCATCCGTGCGAGTCTTCCCTTTGTCTGAAAGCTCGTCCCACCAAAAACCGAAGGAAGTGAGAGCCGACAATGAAGCTAGGCTAAAAAGCCTGCGCCACCCACACCCTAAGTGCAAAGGGGCAGTACAAGAATAAATGGAAAACCGTTTCAGACTGTGCGCCACAAAGGATACATGATGTGAAATGAGCCACCCTCTAGCCACTAGGCGGTCTGCTATCAAAAGCCTACACTGAGTCGCAGTGCATGGCCATGCAAAGATCTTGCATTTATTTTTCGAAGAAACGCCCCAAATCCAAGCGTATGGATGATCTGAAAAGACACCTATGAATTAGACAGAATACCATTGACCCAGAAGAGTAAGCTCCTGAGGTTCCAAATGATGGAATCCTCTTTTCCTTCCTCCAATCTAAACTGTTGCACCACACATCATACAACTAAAAATTCCTCCATCTGCTCACTCACCGATGTGTATGCGCCTGAGAGGGCGTATGATAAGGACATCATTGATGCGGCTCAAGAAGTCCCTGACCGCCGGGCCCAAGTCGAGAGGACATCGAAGTCGCTGTCAAGTCCGGTTCGGCCATCCAGGACCAGTACACCTTCAAACGGACGTCCAGATCACATACGACATTCAAATGAGGCAAATAAGGACTCTACGGAAATCTTACAAGATAAGCTTTCCAACAGATCCGGCCACGCCTCCAAAATAAATCCAAGTCAACGGGAATCGCAAAAACAAGTTGACAAACAGAAACTTCCCGGCGCTGCATTGTCGTATTTTTGGGCCCAAGGCCTGTGTACCTCTAGGGCTAGGGTTGTGCGTGCGTGGGCATCTATTTGGGCGCCACCCCTCATCTGGCTGCCGCCCTATATAAGTCCTCCGTCATGCTTCGTTTTAGTTGGGTTTTGTTTAGTTGATTTCGTCACGGTTGTGTGAGATATCACATTGTTCTTCTTGTGTCGGCAAGACTAACAAGACGAAGTTTCTGAACCCCAGTTGATCTTGATCAATATTCGCAATGTGATTGCTTATATTGTGTTCTTTCTCGTTCTTCGGTTGCTTGCAGGAACCGTCCTACGTGGACAGGTCGATCGCGCCTCTGCTTCGGTCGATAACACTCATCGTGGTGGTTTTACAATCGCCGGGATTTCCAGTTCCTTGCGGGGTTGGAAGCTGGATCATTTAGATTTCCATGACACCTACCGAATTATCATCATCGTCTCTCACCAGAAGATCGGGACCCGCATCCGAGCCCATCAAGTGGTATCAGAGCATCCGGTTGCCTGGTGAGAATTTTCGTTTCCTGTTTAATAGATTGATTTCATACCTACTGATGTGGAACGGGGTGTCCCGATCTTCTGGTAAGACTCGTAGGGATAATTTCAATCTGGTCGGAGAGGCGACCTTGACGATCCGGCTACCAACCTCGCAAGGATGAGAACCCGACAATCGCTAAACCACCAAACCTGCTCATTATCAACCACGCCAAGAACGCGATTGACCTGTCCACGAAGGACGTTTCCTGCAAGCGATCGAAGAACAAGCAAGAAACAGATAAACGCAATCTGAAATTGCAAATATGGATGAAGCACTTGGATAAATTTGAGGTTCGATAACTCGACTCGGGTGGTCTAGTCGACACACGCAAATTCGAGGGGGGACGCACACGGGGTCTACCAACACACAACCAAACCTGAGTCTAAACAATGACGGCTACTGAATATATAGCGACGGCTAGGGTTTGGGGCGCTCAACCCTAGAGTTACATGGGCCACGGGCCCAAAGTGGAGGTGGCGCAGCACCCGGCAGATTTCGACGTCCACTTGATTTCGCGATTCCTGTTGATTCTGATAGAATTTGGTCCTCAAACTGGATCCATTGGAAAGCTCTCGTCGTGTGCTTGTCCGTGCATACCAAGAACATCCAAAACAGACTTCGTATGACCGAG